>JAODUK010017125.1:0-24983 GCA_027564635.1 Typhlichthys eigenmanni | reverse complement strand
TTCTTTGGTTTCAGCCAGTTAACTTGTTTACAATAACGACTTCATGGGTTTTAGCCAGTTAACTTGTTTACAATAACTACGTAAATAAAATACCTCAGCAGCATGTGGTAGTTCTCCCCAGGCCCACAACATCTCAGGGTTTTCATTGCTCTGATTGGCTGTATCAGAGTCGCTCCTCGGGGTTGACGACCGAGAGTCCCCAGGGCTGCTGGGTAAACGAGGGATGATTATGCTTAAAGCTCAGCATGAAAAACGCTTTCTAGAAGTTTTCTGCTCAGGTGTGATGCATGTACTGTATGCACTACAGTGAATGGAGAGTAGATCATTTAAAAATACCAATACTAGTACAGCTACTACAGCTTTCAGGCAATAGCAAACCACAAACCACAAATGAATACGATTACATAACACAATATAAATACTAGCAGCACACAACGATGTATATATATATTATATTTGTGGCCTACCTTACAGAGCAGGTGAAGCGAGACCTCTGCTGAGGACAAGAGATGGACAGACCACCAGATGGAGGGATGGTAAGAGCTGCCTCTATCACAGTACTAATAGAAGGTGAGAGAGGGGAAGGAATGAGAAAAATTAGAAGAAAAAAAAAACGGAATTAGAGGAAAAGTAGAAACTCAAAGTTAATACAATTATTAGGCGTGTGTGCGTGCACAAACTACCTTTTTGAGCAAGACCAATCATGGCTGGCACATTTATAGTTGCTGTTCAGCGTGTTGGCTGCAGACCTTTGTCCTCCATACACAGCCCTGCAACACACATGTACAAGAAGGTGTCACACACACACACACACACCATACACAATGCTATTCACAAGGTGATCTCAAATGAGGCAATTTAGACTGGATAAGAATGGAAATAGTTTTTCCATTGACAGTGAAAATAATTCAATAAAAGGTCCACTCCACAAGTTGTCTAGAATTATCTATATGGAGTGGTTCTATCTGCCTTTCTGCCACTAGATGTCATAAAATACACCAAGATCTCAGACCAAAACAAATGCTCCATGGACCACACACACACACACACAAACACACACACACACACACACACACACACACACACACACACATGCACTAACATGCATGAGCTGTCGGCCAGGATTTGAAAACAAAGAACAGTGGAGCTTGGATTACAACATACACAGAAAGAGTGTGATGTCATTCACTAATAGTTGCTTGCTGCAATATTAATGTTCAAAATATGGTGTAGAACACCATATCATTAAATTGGTAAAACCCTCCGTCCCTCCGAAGCATACATCAACAGTGAGCTCTGGCTGAAATATGGGAATCTGAGGATACCATAACACAATCATGGAATGTACCTTTATAATGACAGATTAACGTCAATGAATAACAAACAGCTACTGTATGTATAATTTCTACAATTTAATGTAAAATATCTAGTTGGCAGATAGGATAATGGCTCTATCCCATGAAGAGTACAGTGAAATATCAAAACAAACAATTCTGGCAACAGGAATCATTGCATCATATGTCCAAAGATCGTTGAGACCCACACACAGGCAGCGAGGGGCGTAATTCCATAGAGACAAAGAGCACCGTGGGAAAAGGACAAATCGCTGGAATGTTTCCATCCAACAAAGCTGGCATTCACAGAACCAGACTAGGTTGTTTTCAAGCATGTCATTTGACCTCATGAAATGGTTCACTTATTGTATCAAATTAGTGGCTGGATATCATAACAAAAGCACATTATATGTATATTGTACAGTACTGTTTATACAGTATGCTGTATATACTTTTACACTTACGTCATTTTAAATTCTATAATTGTTTATTGTATATATTTTATCAAAATTATTTTACTTCAACATTTGTATTCTTTTACCACCATGCATCTTTTGCTGAGTGTTGTCTTTGAGAATCATGTGTGCAATATGACCAAGCATTCATTACCATTCATGGCCGCTTCCCTTTACCTTTATTTTCTCATTCGTTCTATATAATAAGGTTGACTAGACAAAGGCACATGGTTGGGCTCTGCCACAGGGATGTGGAACACAATGGAGCCCGTGACATATCTACTGTGAAAAGTGACTCAACTATATTAAAGTTGGAGGTGATTCTAATTCTAGAATGACTTGTGTGAGCTAGTTGAGTCAGGCCAAGAACAAAAGAACACAATTAAATCTCTAGGTGCAAATGCAGGCCACAGTACAGTATGTTCACGGACACACACGCACACACACACACACACACACAAAGAAACATGTGTGAGCAAATTTCACTGTAATATAATCATCTCCTAATACTGTAACCAGTTCAACCCTGACAATCTCCATTACATAACTTAGTAATAACCCTTATATAAACACTCAAGCAGTGAGAAATGCAAAACACACACACACACACGCACGCGCACACACACACACAGTTTCTTGTGTCTTGAAAGGAGGAAAAGGCAGCGATTCAACTCTTTCACAGACAACACTGTGACCACTGACAAAGCTTGTTCACGTTTGTTGGAATAGCCAGGCTCTTAAAGCTGACTTAATGTAAACACAAACCCATACGCTGAGTCATATTCAATCATATGGTCTTATTTGAAGGTTTTCATAATAATGTAAAAAGTATGTCACTCTCCAGAACGCTTGCGAAATATGAACTCGAATCAAAACAAAAACAGATCTCCCTTCAATGCCATAGGGTACTGCTGCTCCCTCAGAAGCTCCGCCCCGCACACTGGAAACATATTGCAAAGACTAGGATATTGTTGCTGTGTGGTCTGCACGACTTAGTTTGTGTTTCTATTTATGGAGACAGTGCTGTGTAGAAGTACCGGCATTAGCGTACTAGCTTACGATCACTTACTATTCCTTTAACGTGATGCTTTAACTGTAAACTAAAAGAGCTCATAGAACAGGATATATGCACTGGTATGGCTGAGCCACTTGATTCACACACACACACACACACACACACACACACACACACACACACAGCCGTAAACACGCACACGCACACACATGCACGCACACACACACAGGCACGCACATGCACATGCACACGCACACACACACACCTGTCGCCGTCTCCTTGCGTCTCCTCATCAGAGCTCATGTCGATGGTGAACATGTCTTCATTCTCTGAGAACTCCTCCCCGCTGCCCACTCTCCTCCCCGCCCCTCCCCCCTCCGGCCGGGCCTTCCTCCTCCTCTTCCTCCTCTTCTTGGCGGCCCCCGCATCGCTCTGCTGCTGCTGGGGCTCCAGGGTCTGGACAGGAAGTGAGGTGCTGGGGGCAGGATCTGCGTGGCCACAGGGAAACAGAATGTAAAGTATACACACACACACACACATGCACACACTCACATGCAAATGCACACACACACTCACACACGCACACATACATGCACACGCACACACTCACACGCATGCACACATACACACACACACATGCACACACACACGCAAATGCACACACACACACACACATACATGCACACGCACACACTCACACGCACGCACACACACACACACACGCATGCACACACTCACACGCACACACACACACACACACGCACGCATACATGCGCACGCACACACATATACACACGCACACACACATGCACACATACGCACATGCACACACACACACACACACACAAATGTATACACTGTAAAGTTTTTTTTGTTGTGGTTACCGAGGTGACGGGCCATGCCTCTGGCCAATTGGGATTCCATTAGCTTTGCACCCGTTGACATGATGGGAGACGTAGCCAGGTAGAATGGCACCACTTCCTGTACAGACAGGAAGTGACATTAGCACATTGGAAGGGTTAGCTAGAGCATACTCTCTACAGAAGTATTCAGCATTTCATACGAGACTGAACACATATTGCCTTATGTTTTAGATCAGAGTTTCTCAATCTTGGTCCTGGAGTACCAATGCCCTGCATGTTTTAGATGTCTCTCTGCTCCAACACACCTGATTCAAATGAAAGGGTCATTTTCAGGCTGCTGCAGAGATTGATAAAGACCCTTTTGTTTGAAACAGGTGTGCAGGAGACTAGAGTTTTGTATGCTTTGAGGGGAATGCTTACTTTAACATGGATAGATGTTCCCAGATAAACTACGCATTAGCAAGACTTATCGCTATCTTTATCAGATTTATTTGATATGCCGGGAATTGGGGTTTGGACTGGAGCTCAATGTACACACACACAGACACCCCCTCTCCCCTCCCACACACACACACAGACTGCTGTATACAACACTTCCTGCATTGCACGTGGAATAATATTCAATTTACTTTGTCAGAGTAAATGGATAGGGTGTTGAAAAGAGCAATGCAATATTATTATGCCATATAATAAATACCCTGAGCTATACGATGTTACCAATACTGTGTTTCTAAAGTCTATTTACATTCTGTAAATTCCATTACATCAGGTTTTGACAAGAGCATTTTTACATCCTAGCCTGTTCTATATACTGTATGTTTTCAACATTACAATTAGCTACAAGCAAGGTGCTATGGATTACATTGAGGTCTTTGCCAAGGCAATGCAACCTGCATCAAGATATTCAACCTGCATCAAGGGTATGTCAATGCGCTAATGTTGAAATCACCATGTGCCTCTAGCCACTATTCCATCTGGAACACTGAGTTAATGTTTAGTGTTGCCAAACGTGTCCAGGCAGGCCATCATGTTCACCCTAATGCCTTGGGTGCCCAGAGAGCAAGGGACAGCTATATAAAGAGGCTGGGCTGGATGCCAGCAGGTCTTTGAAACCGCTTTTGTTGATCTAGTCACGTTGCAGAAGACTCTAAGCAAAATAGATGAAGAGAGCTCCACGAACAGTGCAAAATGTAAAAACAAGTTCACAGCAAAACTGTGAAAGATATGCAATCCTGTCAGAGACTTCATGGACCAAATAGCCACATGCCTGATTATTGTCTTTAATGATACTATAAATCAATAGGCCTATAGAGAATTAATACAGTTCATTACTGTAATATGGAATGTCTTCTTATCTATGGCTAAAATGTTTTAACTAGGTACGTTTTATCCTATTTTGTCTGTCCTCCTATCTGTCTGTCTACCTGTCTGTCTACCTGTCTGCCTTCCAGACGGCTTGTCAATACATAGAGTGCACACTGCAGAAGGTCTGTGTGCTGTCTACTGTATGTGACAGACTGGGGAGAGGGTGAATTCTGTGCTTCTATATATAGACTTATAGTGGTTTTCCACTGCACCGAGAGCTGGAGAGAGAAAACAGCTTACTTTGGGTGATGGTAAGAAACAAGGCACACTTTCTACTGGAGGAGAGGAGAGGAGAGGAGAGGAGAGAGGAGAGAGGAGAGGAGAGAAGAGGAGAGGAGAGGAGAGGAGAGGAGAGGTGAGGAAGGGAGAGAAGAGGAGAGGTGAGGAGAGGAGAGGAGAGGAAGGGAGATGAGACAGGAGAGAGGTGAGGAGAGGAGAGGAGAGGAGAGGAGAGGAGGAGGCTAAAATTAAATGTTTCATATTCTAACGGCTCAGTCAGCATTCATTCCTAGATATGAGACACAGCCATGAGATCATCCTTTCATCCCTGTTAACACTGTAATGTTTAGTGATCCCAGTCCTGTGCTAGTCTTGTCACTTCATGTGTTTACCCTGTATATTGAGCCTGTTTGCACGTCACTCCCTGCCCAGTGTTTCCCAGTCTCGTTAATTCCACCCGTGTCTGTGTAATCATGTCTGATGTGATGCACCTGTTCCTCATTGTTGTACACCAATGGTCTGTCTTCATGTCCTGTCTACGTGTGTATTTAGCCCCAGTGTTATCCCCAGTCCTGTGTCGGTTATTGTTGTAAATGTAAATATCAATGTGAATATCAATGTGGATGTTACGTTACTGTTGTGTTGTACCCGTGTTCTTGTCTTTTTGTTTCGTTTTGGATTAAATCTGTTTAGTTACATACGTGTCTCGCGTTTGGGTCCTTACCTCCGTCCAGACATGACACACACGATATGCATTCTGTATGTAGCACGGGTGCCCAGAGTGGTGCATTGCACATTAATAAAATAGAGAAAGAGCTAAATTGCTTAGGCAATTAGTTAAATAAATAATATATATTGTAACATAAATATATGAGGTTGTAGCCTACCCATACTGTTTTATCTTTGTTTGTGTCATCAAGACCACTGAGACCTTTTTTCTAATTGTCTCCTGTACCTTTAATACATGGCAGGTAGGCAGGGGTTTAAAACTAGTTAGTGAGTATTATTGACTAGTTTGACAATAATGTCTGTTTTACTATAATTGACAATACGTGTGAGTGTGTGCTTGTGTGTGTGTGTGTGTGAGACAGAGAGAGTGTGTGCATGTGCGTGCGTGTGTGTGTGTGTGTGTGTGTGTGTGTGTCATACCAGCATGTTCTCAGCTTCTTTCACAAAGAAGGCCTCTCCATTCTCTCCTAGCTTCATGTGCAAACTGACCGGCTCCCCATTAATCTCTATGTCCACCTGCGAGCCAAAGCAAAAACATGAAGTCAACTTTTACAAGTAAATATATTGTCTTCATCGCAGACCCAGAGCTTCTTGGAGGTTCATGAATATGCTTCCATTTGCAGCTTTGATCCTACAATGCGTTGTCTACAGTATGTGTGTAGCTTCATGTCAAACACAAGTGGTTACAGAGATGAGCATATCTACTGTAAAGTGAATATGGGTAGCCCACATGCAGTATACAGAGTAATCAACTTGCTACCATGTGTTTTACTCAGGAAAGATTATTATTATTTTGAAAACGATATTCCTCGGTCAGTATTGAAGCTGAGAATTAATTTGTTGGTGGTAGAAGCAGTCGGCTTCTTTGAGGTATATTTCCTTTCACCTCTCTAACCTTCAGTCCTACAGTAGTTTAAGGCCTAGCCCACACGGCTACTTATAAAAATGGGAAAGTTTAGTCATTCATTCTTTTAAAAAATATCTGTCTGCATGAAAACACACTTTCAAGCATTGTCAATAAAAACCGCCTTTTGTAAACACACGAGATAACGGAGCACACACTGACGTCAATCAAAACAGAAATTAGACAAGTTTCCCTTGAAACACAACAGAGGTTCTGAAAATCTTCACCCTGGAAAGAGTTTAGCAAAAAGTCCATATTCCGTGATATAAAGGTTTGCGTGTGGACTGTACAATCTCAAACCGTGTGTGTGTGTGTGTGTAAAAACCTATGCGGTGGAGGCAGGTGGGGGCGGACAGTCAGAGAGCAGCGCTCACCACTTTCTCGCGGGACCGCAGCACGCCCATCTTGCCGAAGCGCACGTGGAAGGGTGAGCACTGCAGCGAGCCGTCCGGCTGGCGGACCACGATGACATCGATGCAGCCCGACAGCGTGGCCGGGTTGAGGCCCCGGTACAGCTCCTTGACCTGGACGAAGACCTGGCCCGCCAGCTGGCCCACATAGTTCATGGTCTGAGTCTGGCAGGACATGGGACAGCGGGACAGAGGGACGGGAAGAGAGTGAATGCAAGACAGGCATACAAGAATGCACACGTTTTTTACTTTTAAGTAGGACGGTGCGATATACCCGTATATACCGGTATATCGGAATTTTTTCAAAAGAGATATAAGATTAGACAATATAGTTTATATTGATATAGTTATATTATGCATTTATTCATTACTTTTTTGATTTGTTCGTCTCTCCCTTTATGATGATGAAAATGATGGCAGACTGCAAGATCACCGCTGTGCTGAACACAGTGAAGCTCACACGCACCATTGTTTGTTTTCACCTGCCACACAAGGTATATTACAGACTTGTTCAGACTAGTGCAAAACAAACAAGCCACAACCCTGCACAACTCATGAATTAAATAAGAAATTGGATAAAAAATGTAGCTATATTTTCAGTGTTTGTTTTTGCACGTCATTTTATGAAAGTGAAGTAAATTAAGCAAGTTATACAGAGTAACAGTGTGTCTGATTTTTCGGAAAATCCTTATATAAAGTGTTAAAGCTTGGAACCAAGCCAGACAGCTTAACAAGGAACATTACAGTCACTCCTACTCTGAATCTGAAAAACAAGGCAAGTGGGGCTATTTCACAAAAGATGACAAAAGTGGTGATCACACAACCTCTAATGTCTTCTCTCTTTCTCTGTAACAACACAAACAGTCTATAAGCCACACAACGCACACATACGCACGCGAACACGCACACACACACACACACACACACACACCAACCTTACCCACTCCTAATTACTAGCCAATCACAAAGACATATTCATGTTCGCATCCAATCACAGGGCATAGAAGGTAAACTGTAAATGTGCCTAAAAGTGCCTAAAAGAAAAGTGTTTTTATATCTACTCTATATTGTATATATTTTCTTAATCTTAATGTTGTCTCTGGCCTAGAGAAAGCTAGAAAGCTAGAAAGCTATAGAACTCCAATGTTGTCCAAACAATAATTAAAATAGATTTTAGAGCTGCTTTGGACAACAACAGTTATGGACAGCATAATATTTCCTGACATTATGATGTGACTGATTAGCTTTTTGACTGACTCTTCATAAAGCTGCTGCAAAACTTTCACTAATAAAAACTGTGAGTAGCCTATTACAATTAATGTGAATAAACATGACTCACATTAGGTTATAATTTGCTAATTCAATTAGATCACAACAAAGTATAACATAACATAACAATTGCAAAGTTAGTCAAAGAGACTGAAACCTGCCACACCGGCACCTAGAAGGTCTCTCTCTCTCTCTCTCTTTCTCTCTCTCTCTCACACACACACACACACACACACACACACACACTGCCTATAACGACCATCTAATTGGCTGAAAGCCACATTACACACAGTAAAGCCATGTGATTATAGCTGTCAAGGGCTGATGACAACAACCAGTGTCTCTGGTACAAGTTCAACTGAGCCAGTCAGTACAAATAATTACAGACGTATACCGTAATCGTAGATAGACAGTGTTATATGCATAGACCACAGCGACATGAAGAACAAATGCAGAATGTTATTTGCTAGCAGAAATATAAAATCAGCTATACTGATATAAAACGTTTCAGCCATAATAATAGTGTCCCATCCTTATCTAATTTAATTTCGATTTCAAAATGTCATGAGCAGGTCATGCTAGTGTTTTCTATCTTACTCTGACAACAGATAGGCATGTAAACATCTGCATAAGGGGTGAGGTTCGGCACTACATGGATTCATTCTAGGAGGCGCACGTTGCACTCCACAAAACACGGAATCACCGCAAACTATAATATGTAGGCTGCATTGTAAATGCATTTGCATTGGCCTATAGACATAGCTATTTACAATCCTAAACGTGACACTGTTGACTGTCACGCAGCTATAAACGTGTAATTACATACATTATATAATGGTGCGTCTTCTCGCTGCAGAATCTCTATGGCATTCAGTTATCCACAAAATGCCGATTGTGCTTCAAAGCTTTCGTCTTGGAAAAGCATTGTTGACTGCGATAAGGTTTACTAACGTTTGATCTGCCACTCGTTTATCGGAGCTACCACCGTTTTTAAAATATTCCTCCCATCGCAACATACAGGGAAAATAAAGACCCACCCCGATAGGCTGGACAGGTGGTGACGTCACATGCCGGTCATATAGCCCTCTATTCAGACTGACAAATCAACAATGGAGTATTTCTGTTATTTCTGTATTTCTGTAGAAGGACATCATGTACTACAACACATAAGACTGTATGCCTACCAGTGTAACTAGTTAGTGTAATATCATTACTTTTTCCAGTAACTAGTAGTGTAACTAATTAATTTTTCCAAAACAGTAATACAATTACAATTACTAATCACCCAAACAATCAACAATCAACTAATCAACCAATAATCTGGGTCGAGAGGCTGCAATGTTTTCACTTTGGCTGATTGTTGACTCCTAAGGTTATTATTGTTCCAATAAAGAGGATTCAATTCTAAACTTAGCTGGCTATTTATCTGAAGGGGGGAAGCAGGGTAGTGATTGTGAAAGTAATATAGTAATGTAACTGGTAATGTAACTAATTACTTTTAATACCCAGTAATACGTAATGTAATACTTCTTGAAGGAGTAGAATAAGTAAATAGTAAGTTATTACAATTCCTAACTTGCCCAACAATGATGCCTATATTAAGAAAGGAATTAAGAAACTGTAATTAAACAATGATTGCAAAAGAAAGATAGAAAGAAAGAAAGAAAGAAAGAAAGTATGGAAGGATGAAAGGAAGGATGGAAGGAAGGACGGAAGGAAGGATGGAAGGAAGGATGGAAGGAAGGCTTGTAGCCATGTGTGGTCAGACAGACAGGCTGAAGTTTAGTTGAAAACAGAAACCCAAATAAATATGAGCTCTTCTTCAGCTCATATGTTTACAAAATAGTAATAATACTATAACATAGGAGTGTAACACAGAACCCTTACGTGAAATACTACTAGAGAATATGTTGGCCAAATATCATATCAAGAATAGTAGGCACAAGAATAGTATTGACATTCACTCAACCCTCTGGAAGACAACTTGTTTATTAAGGGTCAGACTATCAGAGTCAAATGCAATTCTATCCCACACTCATGACACCAATGCACATTAATGATACATAGTAAATGTCAGTGGTGTCAATAAGTCATAATTTTGCTACTACAATTAAGTCGCTACTATTTTTCTTTTCATGCATGAAATATGTATAAACTATTCTAAATAGTGTAGTATATTAGTTAATTATTGTCCAAAAAGCACAAAATCTGAGATTTGATTTAACTTGCATTTTCTTCAAAGGATCAGAATCATATCCCCCTTCTAAGTTACATTTCAAATGGGCCTGGGTCTTATGCGTTACATCGTAGATACATTTGTAAATAATTACAATAAATATATCTAGCACCTGTGTGTCCAGCTTCTTGCAATGCACATTCAAATTGGACAGACAGGTGCCACATGCAACGTGAAATCTATATTAGTTCATCAGCTGTTCCACATTTAATGTTATACATGAAGCGGTCACTGTGTATTTATGGCAATATGCAGTATGTCCTATGTACCCTTCAGCATAGGAGAGCGGAAGACACCCTAATTTCTAAACAGTGTGTGTGTGCATATGCGTGTGCGTGTGTGTAACTGTAACTCAATAAAGTATAAAGTAAAAGTACATATTTTTGAGGATCTTACCAACATTGATACTGTCTAAACATTTTGCTGACTGTAACAAACTACTGCTTGGTTTAAAGCACATTTGTATATTTAATAATCAGATTTGAACCACTAAATTGTTGTTTTTATATTTACAAATTCCCAATTGGCAAAAGTATTGTATGGCTGGAAAAACGTTTCTAGACATTAACAATTAAGGCATCACAGCATTTCTCATCAAAGTTAGAATGTCATTAGCATTCATTTGCGTAACCCAGGCTAAGATGTATTCCCTAGCTGCTGCTTATGGATTGGACATACCGTTCTCTTTTAAGTAAAACAAACAAGCACCAACGTTCATGTCAGTCTGATCCCACCTACAGTACCAGTAGTTTCATCCAATATGCTGCTTGTTTTTCACTTAAGGCTTCCAAGAACAGCTCCATCGGACTTCATGCCAGTTCACCCCAAGACAACCCCAAGTTACCCCTGCAACCGGACTAGACAGACCGCCCCTGCTGTTATTGTAACCAATTGTTTTTACACAGCAAAAAATGTACACACACACACACACACAGTGACTGTATCGCCGTGTAAGGGCTGCAAGACTTGGTCCTGCAGGAAGTTACTGTAGTTCAGTAGTGTGTGTGTGTGTGTGTGTGTGCGTGTGCCACATGTACAGTATCGTTCATGTTGGCACCTGCATAGTACTGTATACTCTATTTGCGTACCTCTTGTCCTTTGTGAATACACTGACTTCAAAGCTGTGCCTGTGTATATCTATCACACCCACATGGACACACAGCCAGAAAAAGAGGAAACATGGTGAGTTTCTAGTAACCGTGACAGCGAGCCAAGAGGGGAAAGAGAGAGAGAAAGAGAGAGAGAGACTAGAGACAGAGCCTTTGGTAAGAAGAGAGTGAGAGAAGTCAAAGCTACAGTAAGAAAAACAACATGGCTAAATGACACTTTATGAAAAGTGGGCTATGGTGCAGTGTTTCCATCCCAACCAGGAGACATGAGCATTTGCCAGGGAGCACAAGGAATATAAAATATTTCACAAAAACAGGTTTGGATATTTGAAAACAACTACATGAAAAATGTTGATTTCCAGCGTATTATTTATTAATCACACCCTTTCTCTTTACTATAATTGACAGCATCACAGTAATGTTTGTAGTAATAGCACCCTACTTTCACAAAAGCCTCTTATTAATAATATTTGATAATATTCAGCTCAACATTAGTTCAATTAAATAAATAAAAAGCTTGTCTTGCTTGTCTATATGTTTATTATAATGTGTGTGCATGCCAGTGTATACAGCATACAGTGTTTTCTGCAGCTCTGTACATATTATGTTATTGCATTTCCTCATGTCAGACATGGAGGGTGGTAAGGTGGAGGGGGGGATTTGGTTGGCTGAGACAGGACCAGAAGGACCTCTCCCAGGAACTCAGGGGGTAAGAGTGCATTCCTTTGTCACCACGGAGACGGGGGAGTCAGTGGAGGGATGGGCCCAGTGAGCCAATCAGGCGTCTGTCTTGAGTTACACATAACTCATGCATAAGACATCCTCAAATCTCATTAGCTAGCTTACTGTTGCTCCAATCACAGCACACGGCCATGTTCTGTGTTGTTTTTAGCTGTCGCTAATGATAACACACAGAGAACGCTGTCAATCATAAACAGTCCCAGGTAAATACCCTTTACCCACCTCTACAGTAGATACAACAGATGACCTGTTCACCTACTGTTCCTCTGAAAGAACAGGGATAGGCTGTTCAAGAGGAGGGCTGTGTGGAAACAGATACAGATCACATAACACTGATAAGACTTGGCTGGAAAGGGTGCATTGGGTACAAGACACTGTACATGTATACATTGTTACATAAACAACGCTCGCTTTCAACATACTCTATTTGAATGACTAATTTACTACAGAAATGTTCTACAACAAACTATCACATTTTATATATTGATACATCACTTTGCTTCATATAAATAGATAAGCTATAGTGGGACTACTTTCTCATAATGTAGGTGTATTATTTGAATAGCGTGAATGAAAACAGGAACACCCACTTCCCTAAAGGATAAACAGGAAATGAGCTTAGTGGGATCTAGGGATCACTCCAGAGCTGGGTTATGTAACTGTGCTATTAAAACTCTTCATGAACGGCATTCTGGGTAGATTGCACATTGCGACAAAGTCATGTGACAAAGGCCATGGACAGTGTACCAGAACATAAACATGTCACGCACTCAAAAAAATGATGGCGTTATCTGATCGCCTCAGGGTGTTCTTGTGGACAGGAGGTATCTCGTTGTGCCTTCTAAGAAAAAAGCAACCTGAGACATTCTCACTGGCCGAGCTCTCTCTCCTTTCAGCCATTCCTCCTCCGTCTCCCCCCTACCTCTGTTCAGTGGCCCCTTCCTGTCTCCTCTCTATACAGAGGATTCATTGCGACGGATGTACATTTTTGAACGTGGAATTTACTTCTACGTCCTAATTTGCCTGGCTCCGCCCGACTATTGCTCTCAGTTCAATTAATTTAGCTGAGATTACAATCTGGAAACCTTGATCACAATAGCGTTCGCACAGCCACCAATCAGCGTGGGTTAGTGAGATGACGTTGCTCTCACTTGTTTCTAAATGGTGGTAGAGCTAGATGAGGTGATCAAAATAGTTGTAGCAACGGCGATTGGTTCAGCACTGTCCAATAGTTTCTAAATGAACCAGAGGTGTACGCCCAGTAGGAGGATACGACTGCGAGCACGTCCCAATGGAGCCTGGCCAGACCTGTTCACAAAGTGTAAATGGTCTCGTTACACCAAGCTACATCCTCGTTCAACACAAATCTGCAGTTCACTGCCAGGAGCACACTGACATGAACTGTAACATACTAGCCTACAGGTTTCCTTGAGTTCCTATAATCCCTGCTGAAAGACGCAGCATTAGAAATTAATATAAACCTCAAAATGGCAGCAGCACCTCACGTCCCAGAGGTTGTTTTGTTTGTTTTAAACAGGACAGTAAATAACACTGGGAGGATAAAAATCCATCAAACTAATACGGAAAGTCCACATATCCCATGATGACAATCGTCTGGAAATCAATGAAAGATTGCTTGGCTGACTACCTAAGCAGAGAATCCCACATTACAATAATCTATCTCACACATCTCTTCTTTATTTTGTTTTGCGGTCTTCCTTTAATATTTATTAAAATATACTCTATTCCTACATCTGAAATGTCTAAGCTGAGAGACAGAATCTATATAAATAGTGTGTATCTTTGAATATTTTTTTACCCAGGTCCATGTCTCATTGGGACCGCCATCCTCTTGGCGGTTGCTTAACGCTTCTTGTACTTCTTCGTCATCCATTTTGTTTCCATCCATGGTAGAGGATGTCTAGCGAGTGTTCAAAAACCAGCTGTGACACTCTGTTGTCAAAAACACGCACATTCCGGAAAGCTCTAAGTAGATGACCAAATCCGAGGTGTCGTAGCCTTTAGCTAATGTTGTTTCACTGGCCAAAGCCAGATGCTTCACCAAAAGATCAATATGAGTTTATACTTTGTTTTTAAAAATTCTAATAAAATAAAACCACTTTAATGGTTAGAGGGTTGCAATACTTCTCGTCACTGCAAGTTTGTGAGACTGAGAACAGGGCCCTCCTTGGCTATATGCAGTGAGGTTGTTTTGAGACTAATTTCACCAACATGGGTCTTCTAGGAATAGTGCGCTTGGTAGAAACATGAGAGGCTGCATACTTGATAGATGCTATTGCTGCTGTATAGGTCCTTGCCTGCTTAGTGCTGAGATTGGGAGGCGTGTGGCGCTAGCTAGCACCAGGGGTGTGGCGCTAGCTAGTACCAGGGGTGTCGAGCTAGCTAGCACCCAATCACAAAACAAGGTCCAGAACAAGGGTGGAGACAGAAATGGTCTTGCCCTCTTTATTCCCGATTATGGTAAGACTGCCAGTCGTCAGTCATCCAATGTGAGTTTTCCAGTGTCTCCAACCTTAAATGTAAATTTAGCAGTAGGCTAACATCTTCCTTCCTTACCATAAAACCGAAAAAAAAGTGGTTCAGCACTGTATTTATAATACGGTAGAATACCATATTTTCTACAGTGACGTTCTTCTGTATTTTTTAATGGTAAACATCTGGCAATCACAACTGTCAGAAATTTACATTGAATTTTTACAGTGCTGTAGGAGCAGATTTCATTTAATTGGTTAAAATATAAAATTTGAGAAGTCCTGGAAAATTAAGCAAAAAATGATGATGGGGTAATTATAAAATTGATGAAAATATCCTCACCCAATATATAAACTTTAGGCTACAGAACCAATTATCTTGCTTGGACAGTTAATTTGAGGTAATACTGCAACATAATGCAACAACATATTTACCCAGTGTTAGTTGGACATTCTGTTCATTTTTAGTTATGTCCCCAAGAGAGGTAAACCTGGGATAATAATGATTACACATGGAAACTTTAAAAATAGTATTTACATTTATAAAGTCAGAGGCATACAGTACAATACATACATTCAGCAGATGTGTCCTACTGTAACATTTACATTATCCATACAAACAATTCTATCTAGGGCATAAAAATTGAAAAATTTGAAAATTTAACAAAACGTTTCTTGTGCTTTCAGTAAATAAGTACTATTTCACATATCATTTCACAACATCTGGCAAGCAACATATGTTCAGATTTGATATACAAAAAGCTACATGCAAAAATAACCTCTATCAAAATAACATTTTCAAAACCGACTGACTGCATTTGAAATAGGTTCATTTGCTGGGCAAAAAGTATTGATATTGCAATATTTACACCAACTACTACAACCACAAATATCCATAATTATGAACAGATTGACTGTAAGCAGTGAAATTATTTCAAGTAAACTGAATATAAAATATAGCTTTGACAGACCTTTAGCATAAACACTATGCCAGACCATGTAAATTGTTTTTAATTACTATTTCATGGCTAAATTATATTAGGTCTGATATTTGAATGATGTACTGTAGGTCTCTCTCATCTCTCTACTGTAAATACTCCGCTGCAAATCATGCTGGTAAAAATAACTTAACTTTTAAAAACTCCACATTCACTTTAAAAGCACAACTGATTGAGAACCCCCAGTTACCCAAATGTCCACCCCTGCTCACAGTTTACATTAGACACCCAACTTGCCACAAAAGTGTGGGTGGCCACAGGGGAAGGAGTACAGAATGGGAGGTTGAGGGCGAGTTGAGAGGAGATAGCTTCACAAGAACATCCTGATCTCGTGAGCTTCAGTATAGTTTCGTCTTGAGAATCAGTCTGGACAGCCTAGGAATCATTGCGAATGTGTGAGTAGTAACTGAACTTACCAATCAACTATATGGGCCCGGTTAAGGTGTGCGGCGTGGTTTAGATTTGCCAACAGTGAAAACAACCAGATGGTTCATCCAATCAACTTCCAGCATTTTCTGAAAAGTGGCTGCTCAAGTTTCGATGCACGGGTCCCCAGATGGGCTTGTGACTAACAGTCAATCTGGCATGTCAGGTTAGACAGGAGTGTGCACCTTCTAGTGTTTCAAAGATGGTTTCTTCCACAAGTGTCAAGGCCATATAGATATCGAGGATTTCCCTCCCTGAACATGGCATTCTCTGTCACTATCTGTATGGATCTGTGCAACCGTGGCAACAAACACCACTCTCTCTGTGGTGCTGGTGTGTTCCCAACATTCCCGGGAAGTTGGTTCAGTTGCAAAAGAAAGCGATTCCTGCGATTCGTCATCGGTTCTGTTTCGTCAGTGCTCCTCAAGCAACCCTCCAGGGTGGCACTGACTAGCCGTTTACCAATCAGTGGGTTGTTCTGTTCCCAGATGTGTCCCGTGTATGCGGTGGTCTTTGCCCTGCCTGTTAACACGTGGCGTGGGTTTCCACCCCGCCAGCGTCCACTTTTCCAAGACATGCTGTAGTAAGTAGCACTTGAAGAGCGCTAACTGCAATGATTGTTGATGTGTAGTGACTTCATTAGCATTAGTTGTGTGTTTTTGCGTGCGTTTTTGCGTGCGTGCGGTGTGTGTGTGTGTCTGTGTGTTTTTTTGCATGCATGTGCGCGTGTGTGCGTGTGTGATAAAACCCCTTGCATCCCAATATCCTTCTTCAAGCAGCAGGTAAAGGATAGTGGGCTGAATGTGCACAGCAATCAGCACACACAGACTGTGTGCGTGTGTGTGCGTGCGTGTGTGTGCGTGCACGTGCGTGCGCGTGCGTGCGCGTGCGATGGTCATATGTGTTTCCCCGTCAGGAAGAAGAGCGGGCGGTCCTCCTTGGCGTTGGCTGTCTGGAACTCGTCGCTGAGCCTGAAGCGCCACTCCTCCTCCAGCTCCAGCCTGCCCACCGTCTGCCTCAGGGAGCTGCGGTCCGCACTGATCACGCACAGGGTCGCCCCTGGTGTGTGTGTGTGGGGGGGTGGGGTGGTGGTGGTAGGTGGGTGATGGTGGTAAAGATGGGGAGGTGGGTGTGTGTGTGGGCGAGGGGTGTGGTGGGAGAAGAGAGGGGGGACAAGAGTTAAAGGTATAGTCAGCTATTAACCACATTTACGAAGGTATACGTGGTTTTAAAACTACAGTCCTGACAGTTATGATAACGGCCACACGCTGAAACACATTTATTTATGACTGTTGAGTTATGAGTATTAAAGATACACTCGTTGATTTGTGTCCTGAAATCCCCCTTGTGGCTGAAACAAGCATTGCAAATTTGAGAGTACTTAGTGGCATGCATTCCTCTGTGCTCCTCCTGAAACTATGTTCCTAGGCTCTGACAGACCCCTCCTCCTCTACAGCCTCCTGCACTGAATTGAGAATTGTACCATTAAACGCGTTAAGCCCCGGACAGACTGCAAGAGATCCGCTTGACGGCCATTGCTTTGCAGCTGAAAATTGATTTCATGTTACATTTCAGGCTCTGGTTGCATAGGTATCCCTCTCTGAGTTTTCCCGCTCAAAATGTTTCAGCCAAGCTGTCAGTCAACGATATCCATGAGCTCCCACTGGTAGTCGCCTCAATCACGTTGCCTGAAGTTGAGATTAGTTTAACTCTGTACCCGCTCATTTGGCATCGTCGTTGCTTCAAGTCGATGAATCTCACTGATTCCCTTGTCTCTTGTTGCTACACCTCTGCAAGTCCCTTGCAGTGTACAGTATCTGGGTCTTTACTCTTGACTGATAGAGATGTCACCTATCACGTTGCAATGTAGCTAACGATGCCATTATTTAGCATAGTAGGTACAGGATCTATATTCTCTATAAACAGATCTCTGCATGTGAATACACAAAATCTGTTCGCCGATCATAAGATATAGGTACCGGATGCATCTTGAGTTCCATTCATAGTACGTTTGCAGTCCGAGTAGTATTGACCAATCACGTCCATGTGGAGAGAAAATGAGAAAAATTAACTGACAACCAAAAGAGGAAGTACAGGCCAGGATATCCAGAACCTTGAAAACATCCCCAAAACACCGGACCTTGTCACCCGAGGCTTAACGTAGTCCGTGGGTTCTGAGATTGGACCGCATCGTGACTGCGTGTGTTTTTACCCTTGAGGAAGGTGAAGGTCTTGAGGAAGGACGGCGTGACAGAGGCGTCCGAGAAGCAGAGCAGCAGACCGCTGAACAGGAGTCCTGTGGTGCTGACATTGATGGCGTGAGGTCTGGAACTCACAAAGCACACTGTCACCTGCGTAGAGACACACAATCCCTCGTCAAGGCAGGCAAGGCAAATGCACTTCTAATTTACGGCAACGCTTGAATAAAACAATTTCCATAGACATGAACAATCGTGCAATTAACCAGTTTGTATGTGGTCAAGTTGGGAGATGCTGATCTGATCAACGTATAAGTAAGTAGTAAGTATTGTATTGATTCCTTGCATATAACATGGATGTGTGTGTGTTATAATCATGTTTTTCATGGGTCCATGTTGTGCATTTCTTCTAATGACATGCACAAGACGTTGGTGCAGTGTGTGGTCGGTCGTTCCAGAGAGGCTGGAATAACACAAAGGCTGCAACAGATGGCACTTCCATGTTCGATTTTTGGAAGGAGGGGAGGCTCTCAGCTCAATTTATTTAGCTGGGTAATGGGTAAGTACCTATGATCAATATGATGCCACAACTGTATTTCTGCAGCAAACTGTTTTGGGGTAAACTTACATTGTTTCAAGCCACGCATGGTAGATTTATCTGTCTAGGCGCTGCCTACAACAGCCTCCACCACTAAATGCCATTGAAGCATCCTTCCACAGCCTTCCATTTTTGCTTCCATTGACATGCATTACAATGCTCCATCTTGTTGTGGTTCCAATGTCTTTGGTCGTTCCTACCTCAGGTCCCAGGTTGAGGTAACAATCCACAGACAATACAGGATGCGTGTAGTTCTTGGTGCTGAGAGGAAACAGCCTGTGGCTGGTGTGCTGCAGATACTTCTCCAGAAGCAGCTGGGCTGGCGTGGCCAGGAACAGGTGCTTGCTGTCTGGGGCACAGATGTACTGCAAGGGCCCCGCGGAGGTGGGCACATCCGTCATCTGCAAGGGTTTCAGGGGATTATTAGTTTATAAGATAAACATACTATTTTAAAGATGTTATTAGTTTCTAAATTACAATTTGTAAAAATATTTTTTGGTAATATTATTTTATTCTACAATGTACTTTCATTGAATATTATGGTAGTTCCTAATAAAATGTTATTTTATTCTACAACTTACTTTCAGGGAATATTATTTTTAAATTAATAGTATTTTCACTATTTTATTCTACAACTTACTATCAGGGAATATTAATTTCTAAATTAATAATATTGTTTAAATTATTATAATTTACAACACACTTTCAGGGAATATTTGTTTATAAGTTAATAATATTTTTTAAATTATTTTATTATACAATGTAGTTTCAGGGAATATTAATACATAAATTAGTAATATTATTTTAATTATTTTATTCTAGTTTCGTATTATGAGGCCTCCTAAAGGAACACTCGATGAGTTCCTACTGTGTTTGTGAACAGTGTCACAAGTTGAACAAATAGTACCTATCATACTCTAAATAAAAATATGGTTCACTATAACATAATCAAGGAGTGTGCCTTTAATCGATCTATACAACCATCTGAATATCATTTGAATATAAAAAAAACAGAATATTGTAAACATGAATTTACTTTTATACGTGCAATAAATTACAAAAAAAAAACATCAATAATGTCATTAAATCATTTGTTTATCATCCCCGGTGTCGTGTGTATGCGTATGTTGACCTTGGTTTTAATAATAAAGGTTCTGTATCCTCCTATGGCGATCTGCTTCTTCATGACGCTGAAGCGGTTGAAACGACACACCAGCAGGCCGGCGCTGTGGGCCCGCAGGGTGAAGTCCACGTCGTGGCAGGTGAAGCGTTTCTGGTCGTACCGGAGGTTCTGGCTCAGGTCCACGTTGAGCAGCAGGAAGTCGTGCAGGTGACCTCTGGAGAACGGCTCTCTGCTTCTGTCGCCTGCAAACAGGAAACGGGTGGGACGGTCAAAAATAAATCCACGACATCTGCACAATGAAAAACCTAGAGTAAACTGTATTTTACTGTAAGAACTTACAAATGAGGGCTAATCATAAAATCGCCTCATTGAAACTGGCACTGAAACCTGATTTTCCATGTCTGGAATAGTTTTAAATTGATACTCAAAGAAATTCCAGGACATGTCTGATATTAAGTAAAGTAAAGGTGCTATTATTGTCACATACACATCCATGTAGCGAAAAATTGTTCTTTGCATTTAACCCATCCCTCAAGGGAGCACTGGGCAGCTGCTGTGCAGCGCCCGGGGACCAATTCCAGATATGCGCCAGTGTCTCTGGTCAATGAAACTGACAGGAGAGTGAACCTAACAGGTTTTTGATAGTGGGGGAAACCGGAGCACGCGGAGGAAACCCACGCAGACACGGGGAGAACATGAAAACTCCACACAGAAAGGCCGGGACGACCCAGTATTTACCACTTGCTATTTGATTCATTCATTCATTCATAGAGTACGTGTTTGTGACACATGATCAAATGTGTACCCAAAACAGTAGAACCCTGTAGGACTTTTTAGGTTTTGTTGGCAGACACAACCAGCACCAGTGCTCTCCCGCCCCAAAATGGTGCCCCCGAGACTGACAGGTCATGGAGGCAATTCTAAAAATGGTAGGCCCTGCCGGGCCAGGCTGGGCGCTGACTCGTCAGTACTGGTGACCTCTGACCTGTAAGCCCACGGCTGCTCCACTTCCTGATGCCGCAGAGTCCGTAGTGGCTCAGATCTGGACAGGCTTCCATGTGCTGCAGTAGCTGCTTCAGAGACACGGCCCGCTCCACTGGCCCGCTATACAAAACAAAACAGCACAGCGCGGTAAGAAAGCGACAACGGAAAAAAAAAGGTTTATTCGTTGTCGGTGACTTCGTGCCTCGTGTGACGTGCGTCGAGGTCCACGGCGTTCCACATGACGCAGGAGTCATCGGCCAGGATGACGAAGGGCCAGACATCCCCTGCGCCGCCGCCACCCTCTAGCCTGCGGCTCCGCTCCAGCTCCAGGTTGTGGCTGGACAGCTCCTTGATCAGGAAGTGGGCTGCGCCTGCAGGACAAACGGGGACATGGTTGGGGACATCGTCAGAGTATTGCTCTCTGTCCCTGCACTTCTCCTCCCAACCTGTAGGTGTCCTCGTTGTCTGCCCCTGCGCTTCACCTGTCCCTAGTCTGTGTAAGCAGCTCCTTGTGTGTTGGTCTTCAATAGCTTTTCTGAAAAGCGGATTTCAACACTGTGCAGTTCTGGCTCTGGCCGTCGCCATCTTTGCAGTACCGCACTCCGCCTGTAACTCCCCCCTATGCCCCCTATTCATTATAATGGGATAAATGTATGGCTAATATAGTTTGATTATAAAATAACAAAGAGAACAAAACCGTTTTATGAACCACGCTGCAGACATGTTTTATTTTGGCTATAAAGTCGGACAAGTCTATGGGGATTGACTCCCTTTTGCAGCCAGCCTCAAGTGGCCATTCGATGAACTACAGGGTTTGGATCTTCTGCGTTGTATTTATCTCTCAGCACCGGAGGTTGACGCTTGGCTTTAAAACCATGTGCTGGGTCTGCTCAAGGCTGGATTATCTTGCCTAATCCTGTCTATGGGTTGTGTTTGTAAAGACTGGTTTAACTTGTTAGTTACGAACTTGTTAAAAGTGTTGCCATGGCGATCAAGCCGGTGGCCTACCTATCCCAGCGCTGTTGAAGACGGTGGGCAGCACCAGCATGATGTGGTTGGGCCAGTACTTATTATAGACGGCCATCTCGTACTCCTTGACCACCAGGATGTGGAGATGGGCGGCCCCGTCCATGGCGTGGAACAGGTTGAACAGGCCGTGCTCATGGCGGCCTGTGGTTGGTGTGAAGATGGGGCTCCTGACGCTGTCAGGGCTCTGGGGATAGGGTGAAAAAAGTTAATAAATAGAGTTAACTAAATGTAATGACTTCTAATTGAAAATTAGGTTTCATACAGACAAAACACAGTAGATTTGAGTGTGGGAAATTCAGTTGTCAGTTGTTACAGCATATATAATGTTTAGTATATATGCTGTATATAGGGCTGGTTTTATATATATATATATAAAACAGCCCTTGGTCCAGAGTATTATTTAATGTCTTATGGACTAATGTTCAACACCCCTGACTTATAGTCAAGGACTTCATAAAGCAGGGTGCACCATAGTGCTCACCCTGGATTACTGCAGCACCTAGTGGTCAAACTGGAGGACTGACTGCAGTATGGAAACCTACAGTATTAGGTTTATTACAGTATTAGTACAGCATTGACTTCTCTAAGTAAGACGTGAATGAAAAGGTGATGTTTCTTCTTCCAGAAATACTGTTTATATAACAATTAACAGTATTATTATTATTATTATTATTATTATTATTATTATTATTATTATTATTATTATAAGAAGAAGAAGAATATTATTCTTCATCTTCTTCCTCTTCTTCTTCTTATTATTATTATTCAAATTTTATTGTGTCAATGACTGTCTGCTCTCCATGGGCACAATGCAATACTGTGGTGGAAGATATTTACCCAGTCAGATGTGAGGGGCAGCCTCATGCTCTCCAGCTGTCCACCTGGTTGGCTGAAGCTGAAGTAGTGCTCTTTAGACTTGGGGATGATGAAGTACAGCTGGATCTCCTCACCCAGCTGAAGGTGGGAGAAGGTGAACGCGTGCAGCGTCGACTCACACATCTGAACGGGGAAATGTCAGATTAGGACAACATAGAAGGGAGATAAGCATCTTCCATACGGGAGAATGAGGTCTAAAAAAGGGTTCACATTATCATACCAACATTTTAGTGCAGCATCAGATAAAACAACAATGTTAAGGCAACAACTGAAATTTAACAGAGATAAGCAATATTTCTACGGGAGCAAAATAGAACGTTTCTGGTCTCTTAAGTGGGCTATATTTTGCTGTGTAGGTGTATGTATACGCATCCAGGCAGCTAAATCTACCAGACACGGCCTAAAACAATGTACTGTACAAGTAATTGGCAATGTTATGGTGAAATCCGTGGACCTCCCCATTGACCGGCATAGCGCTCTGGGTCGCTCTAATCTGCATAAAGGGAGAAAAGACTTCCCCTTCCAAAAGTCCAGTGTAAAACTGCCATGCTGTGTTCTGGCATCTTCGCATTGTTTCATTTTCTCGTTGGCTATAGCTCACCTGGTATCTTGGGTTGAAGCCCATGTACTGGTGGCACTGCTCGCAGTGGTGGTAGGTGTTGTATGCTGCGTATTTGGACAGTTTGATGCGGGATGTCCGTCTTCGCAGGTACACTTCCTCCTGACGAACAGAGTTTCCTGGGAAAAAACGCCAAAGGGCCGAGGCAGGTGAACAACATGCGTTGGTAGGTAAGTATACAGTTAGGTGCAATTGCTGTTATTTTTAACACTGTAAGTGAAATGACTTCTAGGACACATACGGTATTAGGGGTCAAAATACAGGGGTCAAAATTAATGTGTTTCACACTTTGCACTTAACTTATGTAGAGGGGGAACAGATTTCAACAGTAGTACACATGCCGAAATCTCTCCCCACTAATCACTCCTCACTAATGCTGTATTCTTAAAACTCTTAAAACTAGTCAAATGCTTTTTTGGATACACATATTAGGGGTCAAGATACCCTAGCTAGTGTTTCATACTTGGCACTCTACATAACGTACGTAGACACCTACCGTCAGTGCGGGGTTTATATCCGGGGCAGTAGATGGAGCTGATGTCGTCGTACTTGGGGTCATGGATGGTGTAGTCGAAGGGCACCGTCCTCAGGAGGTCTGGCTGGGGCCAGCGAGCGCCGGGCGGATGGTGCTGCTGCCGTGACCCCCCCTCCACCTCCTGCTCCTCCTCCGCCTGGGAACCTGCACGCGACAAGGGGTAGCAATGAAGTAACGAACACGCAGCAAGCGGCTAGCAGCGATGTAGCGATGAGAGACAATGGAACGTCAACAAGCGGAGTAAAGATCGGCGACGCGAAATGGAATGGTACCGAGTAAAACTATTCTCAACTTCACGCGACAGGATTTAGGCGACTACCAGTGGGAGCTAATGGATGTTGACTGATTTAGGCGACTACCAGTGGGAGCTAATGGACGTTGACTGATTTAGGTGACTACCAGTGGGAGCTAATGGATGTTGACTGATTTAGGTGACTACCAGTGGGAGCTAATGGA
>JAODUK010017115.1:0-26820 GCA_027564635.1 Typhlichthys eigenmanni | reverse complement strand
ATGGTATGGCCACAAAAGACCGATGCTGTGCTAATTGTGTTTAGAGTTTTGAAAATTTCACAACTGGTTGGACAAACACTTGTTAGCGACTGAAAAAAACTGTAATAGCATAAAAGCATTAAGATGAGGCTGTTGTTCAGATAGAGTGGCAATGTCTGCATTCTGCCACAACGGCTGAATGATCACCTCATCTGAAACCCCTCCTCACATCTCCCCAACACTTGTCTGATATATGCATCTTTTTTTCCAGAGATGACATAGCCGAGACAAGCATAGACAGTTAAGCTCTACAGGCACCCAACTGCGCACCACACTTTCAGTGATGCGATGCCTACAATGTGCTATGGGTGACTGTCAGTAACAGTTGTTGCTGTGGAAAACACTCAAATTGCTTCCATGTCAAATGCACACCTCCACCTTGATATAGCCTTGATATTGGTACATGATATATTGATATGTACCAATTAATGGCTCCCTTTGCCTTTTGCCTACGATGAGGTTGTTGTGGTTCCACTGATGGGTGTACAGTAGTAGCATACTTTGTTTCTTACTGTAACACACAGTCTTGGGGAGCAGTGCCCTCTAGAGTAATTTGTGATCATATTCAACCACTGTTATTCATATTAAAATCTGAACTATGTTGAGTTTGCAATTCAAGTGTCTTGCTTCTTCTGTTACCAGACGTACTAGTGAATTAGATTAAGAGATGACAAACAATACTTTGATTTATACTCTTACGAACCCTCCAAAGCCTCCAGTAGCAGCAACAGCAACCTGTTTATTTTCTAGTTGTTAGATCTGCATCATTCAGTTTTTTAGGCTTTTACACACAGGAAGTTTGCTGTGTTCTATTCTACATTTAAAGTACAATATACAGTACAATGATTTGCAATGAGTTGCTTTATTGTATTTTCTGGTAAACTTTAGTTGTGAATAGCGCTTTATAAAATGCATTATAGAGGATAGTGCAGTGTCACCATTTCTGTAAGGTGCTGATCACACCATCATTCTGCTCTGAGCTACAAATGCAGACCAAATATCTAGTGCCTACCTTATAGATTACAGCTGATTCAGTCTCAAGTGCTGAGGCAGCACATTTGATTACAGATGCCAGTTGGATAAGCCCTCCATCACATTCCAATACCACACACAGAGGCACCATAATATAAATAGATTTTATTTTAGGTCTGAATAATTAAATTAGACATTCAGAAACTATTTAATATTTAGTACTTATAGCTCTGCTTGTATTGTATAGTAATTTGGCGCAGTATATTTTTCAAGCTTGCTGTTATAAGATTGATAAGACTAGTTTCTGACTCGTTTTCTTTTGGTTTCAACCTCACCGCATAAAATCAAAACATCCTTTGTTCCCCTACGTAGTCCTACTGCAGAGTAGTGAACAAATAGGCCAGTTCCTCTGTGTGTTACCATCTGCAGGAAGAGAGAGAGATGGGTAAAATAAACTACAATAAAGTAGATATTCATTCTGCATGACTCACCTCCATAATAAGCATTGCCAGGCCCATATTGAAACAACTCATGCATCCTGAAGAAATAGGGAAGAGATTCATCATCAATTATGGTGCCAATTTAACATTTCAATAAGGGAGATAGACCCCATCATCTTTTGTAACCTATTCCTTACTGAATATAGACTATAGGAAACACACTGTAATTGCAACTCATTATTTCCATAACTTTCATGTGTAGATAATTCTTTGATCATGTAATCTGAATAATTTAGACATTTAAAATGTGATCATATTGAACAATAACAGAAATTCACATTTTTGTGAAGTTATTAATTCTTTTTCACGTATCACCAAGTCCTGGTCCACACAGGTGGCTGATTATCCATATTTTCATGTGTGGGCCTGTGCACACACTGAATGTTCACTCTTTAATAGTATTGTATTCAACTTTTGCATTGTAATTGTTGCAAACTGATATTGTGTAGTCAGCCAAAAAAACTTTGTGAATTAAGATGTTGTTCTGTTTACAGACTAGACAGGGAGAAAGTCTACCCTTCTGGTAACACTTCCGTGTCACTGAATAAGTTATCAGGCTCAGGGGGAAGAGCTGAGGAGAAGTGGGTGTGTTTAAGAGTTCATTTACAAAAGCTTACTTACTTTACTTTCTTGTTTAGCTGGCTCCTACAGCAGCTGTAGCACATTTTATTTGATTCATTGCCACGATTGATTTAATCTTCAGTCATTCCATGTATTCTTTCACTCGTGGAATAGTGCAGAATGGCCAGGAACAAACGTGGGAGAAATGTACAATATTTAAAACATAAGCTTTAAAGATTGGATTTTTTAAAATCCAAGATCAAAGATTTCCAAGAAGACCTTGTCCCCCAACCCCCTCCCCCCCTCCGTTCTGTTCAGCCTTGTGATTCATTAGGCCCACTTACTACAGATGACCCAATTTTCTTGACACTCCCTTTGACCCAGTGGATGCATCACTAACTGTTCAAACAATTGCCAGACAAAAAAGGCTATTTTGGAAGGGGGCCACACTTGATCTTACTGAAACACAAAGCCAGAGCACTGGATTTAATTCTACAGTGAAGGCACGGTGACAGGAAAGCCAGCCAGGATGATTACTAAATCGGGCGGGAAACTGAGCCATTCTCCAATGTGTCTGCATGGAACAAAGTCCTACAAACGTCAGTTGTTGCTCTCAGCACATTGTACTACAGTAGCCCACCTGTGTACCTTTGCATTTGACTCTAGAGGGCAGACTGACGTAGACCCTCTCCTCAGCATGAATGTGAAGGCAGGCCTCCTGCAGCCCTTCCCCTGCAGGTGCTGCAGCAGTTCAGCGGGTCACACCGTGGTGGAGATGATCAGGTTCCTGACCTGTAGGAGGCACACACAATGTACTGCTGCTCAGAATACTATCATCATTCACTTATAGTCAGTCAGTCTAAACTGAAAACACACAAGGCCAGGAAATAACTAATTCATACCTTTGTAATAGCCGTCTAAATTAAAACTACAGAATAGATCATGTTCAGCTGTAGGACTAGCCTGTCAACTAGCTCAGTCAGTGTCCTTCGTCTGTCCTGAACACAGAAACCATTGTTCTTTGTATCCGTCAATATCTGGCCATTCAATTTATATATTAAAATTAAGAAAATAACAGTGACAAATGCTATGGTGATCTTCACAGTTAATTTCAATTAATGATATAGGCTACAGTAATCAATGCAATGTAAGCTGTTAAAGCATCATGCTCATTCCTGAGAAGATTTAGTCAAAATAAGCTTATGTGACAAAAATTAGATGCAGCTATTAGAATCTTGGGTACTGTCCGGTTATCCGGAACAAAAACAGAGAACCCCCATATGAAGGTGAAGACCTGACCATAACCCTATGGCTTAATACTAAAGGTATCCTATTATCCATTTGTCTTTTTTATTTAGGCTACCCAATATTCTGTATATATATGTTGAAGGTTTATTGTATTACGGTATATAGTATTCGACTTCTGCTGTCAAAGACCTCCTGACTCGGTGAAACTTGTGCTCATTTCCCAATGTTACTACCGGTAGTCACTGCACACTGGGCCATAGGCGCCCCCAAGCGGCCAGTGCTGTGTGTGGAGAGACATCCTCTTGGCAGACGGCATAACACGAACCTATGGGACTTTCTCATGGCTTTGTTAAAAAGAGTAGATTTTATTTTGAGTCTGAGAGACATAGTATCAAGACTAGGAGGGCAAATGACAGCTACAAACAATGCTTTATTATATTATATTACACAATTTTGGCCAATTATATATTACATTTGACATATTTGGATTGCAAAAAGGAATACTTACAGTGCAGTGCATGTATACAGTGGTCATGTGCATGTACTACAGTACTAGGCATATCTGTAAACATGTGTTTTTCACAAAAGGAATCATTTAAACATTAAAATCTCCCTTACAGTAATTCACCAATAGATTTATTTCCTTATTTACATACTTTGAGGATAAATATTTGCTCATACTGTATGGATATACTGTATAAGGCTGATTTCCTGAAAGTGCAATGGCTTTCTGTTTCTGACAGAGGGCAGTGTCCTCACAGACATGAGAAAAGGCACAATAGTTTATCATATCTGTACAGTACACCTTATTAGCCTGTAATTGATATTATGAGCACTGAGATAACAAAGATAACACTAGTCGGTGGGTGCTTCCTGAAGTCTATAATACATATTTAGTTATGGGCGACATTCCTTTAACAGGGACTGCCAAAGTTCTATAATGATGGGATGCGTACTGTGACTGTAAAAGGTCTCCGACCACATCCTTCGTCTTCTCACACAGAAATAGTCCGTATGGAGCATTCCCTGGCAGAGTTTGTGTTCTTCCCGTGGGACTCATCCATGGCTGGATCGTTCCCATAATTCCCACTTATATGTCCTACAGGCGGGCAACCTAAACCCGGGCAGGAGCTCTGAGCGTGAGCGGAGGTCCGGGAGGATGCTGGGTACTGTGTTCGGGTGGTGCTATGATGCTTCACTGAGGCTGAATGCTGCGGTGGTCCAGCGTGGTCCGGGTGAAGACTTGAGTGCGGGGGCAAGAGAGGCTGGTCACAGTCATGTCCAGGCAGGGGAACCAGAGTGATAGGCGAAGGTGGGCCCATCGGACCGCCGTCATATCTCTGACATCTGTGAAAAGCAACAGTTAGTCATGGTCTCCAGACGGCTGTTTGTGGTGAGAAAGGGGCAGGGTTGAGAGAAAATGTGTACCCCCCCCCCAATGCACATTAAACGTCCCATAGTTGTTTGTTGTTTTGTCCAATAACATTAGCATTGTAAGGTACTGAGTGGTTTTCACTATATAGGCTAGTTGCTTTCAACTAAGGGACTCCATTGTGAATGGAGACAACCCCTAATTCAAAAGTGTTATGCATGTATTACACAACATCATTAAAAACCTTGCCTTAAAGAGCAGAGCACTGATCAAACACTGGAAGGGGAATTACACATTTAAAGGGCTTTAACCCTTCATAATCACGTTGGAATATGTTTGCGGCCTTGTCTGACCTGCAGGCTTTGCTGTTGTCACACAGAGCAGGATTGTGGTCGACCCACAGCGACACGGCCTTCTCCTGGGTATTGTTGTTGTTGTTGTTGTTGTTGTTGTTGTTCCTGCCCTTATGACTGTAGAGCTGGCTGCTGTGTACACGTTGTCCAATCTGCCCCTGCTGCTTCAACATGGCTGTCTCCCTGGCACTAGAACGCATTATAAGCCAAGGCACCAGTTTATCACTTGAAAACCACAGAGAGGAATGGTGGCTGGCTTGCCCGAATGACCTCTGCTCTCACCTCTCTTGTATTTTACGCACACAGCAGGTGATGAAGGCCATAGATAGGAGGAGGATGATGGCAGAGCTCACGACAGATGCTGCCACAGCCACGCGGAAGCCAAAGTCCCCGAAAGCAGACATTGCTGGAGGAGGAGAGAGGGGGAGGGAAGGGTGAGAGAGGAGGCAAATACATTGACGCTTAAATGTATTTAAGGGCGCTGCCGCTTTCACACCTGGCTCGTTTGGAGCAGTTGAATTGGAACGTGGAGAGTTTTCCCCCCCCAAGATCGGTTCGTTTGGGCATATGTGAACACAGCAATCGCACTCTGTTTCGGAACAAATCAAGCGGGACGAGACCGCTTATTAGACGGGGTGGTCTCGGCGCGGCCTAGTGAAGCGGGACAACTAGCCAGTGCAATGCAATGCGCTTGCTCGTGGAATTATGTAGAAAGTAGAATATGTCGTTCGTAAAGAAAAGTGGCTTTCAAAACATTCTCGGGTGAAATCCGCTCGCAACGCGGTGTTATGGTGTTTAGTGCCCTGTTTACAAGTTATGTGCGCTTTAAATGTTGCCGTGTGAACACGAAACAAAAGCAGAGATGTGCGCAAGATTTGTATCGCCTCAGACCCTGATCCGGAATAAAAGAAACGTACCATAGAAAAAGTCGTTGGTGAAGAAAAGTGATTTTCAAAACATTCTCGCGTGAAATCCGCAACGCGGTTACTATGGTGAATTACAACCTGGTAAGTAACGTTAACCGAATCATATTCTAAGTAAGATGTAAGAAGTAAAATGACAAGAAGCCTTATACATTTGCTAAAAAACATGCAATAACAGTTGCTATAAATCCAAATTATGGTAGCACAAATCTATGGGCGCTGTCTCAATCATGACGAAAATGACGCATAACTGCTGTGCGCATGCGTAGTATGTCGAGGAAGCACAATTCGATGGGTAGCATAACTCGTCAGAACACCGTAAGATAAACAACCCAACTTCAACTTCATAACAAAAGAACATTAGCCTACAGTATGCTATAGCCTACTATGTCTGCTAGCATATGTTCTTATTTCATCAACGAATCAATGATGTTCATTTAAATATATTATATTGTGATTAAATTAAAGGTTTTGTTCTACAACACATGAACGTATACGTTCATGTGTTGTAGAACATGACAGAACATGTCAAACATGTCATTTGAATATACATATTAAAATGACGTCTAATTCATTATCTTCAAAATGATCCATCTATAAACATAATAAGGGACATATCCCCCCAGATACTTTACAATGCAATTTAAGTTACTTTATTTATTTATACTGTATGTATTTATTTGTTTATTTATTTATTTGACAACTTCCTGATTTTACTGTCTTTATGATGAACCTCTTTTTACACTTACGTTTACAATAGATATCCCCGACCCACTGGGTACTGTTGGTGCCCAGTGCACAAACCAGGGCCCTTCCTACCACCTTGTGTGTGGCTGGGCACTCCAGTGAGATGACTGTGTCTAGGTTGGTGCCATTCCCTCGGATGATGGTCTGTTTGCCCACTTCTGGTAGCGGCCTAGGTGTGCACTGGCCCTGAGAAACACCTACCACAAATAACTGCTGGTGATTTATGAGCCAAAACACACTTCCAAATAAAATAAACCAGAAGTACGTACTGCATGGACGCATAGTTGAAGGCCTGCAACACATTTCCCTGTGACTAACGCCTCACCAAGTGTCAAGGTGTCCTGAGCAAGACACCTATCTCTAACTACTCTTGGTGGTTAGGTGTATGCGTGTATGAATGTGTGTGTGAATGTGAGGTAATCCTGTAAAGCTTGCCCACATGTGCCTTGCCCAGTCACGTGTCAAATCTACTCTCTCAATCAGCGGATTTACGGTACTGGAGGCAAAACATTAGTTGTCCACTGTATATCCTCACCTGCCCTAAGGTATTATCTCCTGTAAAAATACTATAATACATTTGAACAAATTGAATAACATTTTCAGTTGAGTTACAGTAAAGAGAATATGCCACAAAATCTAGTGGAATCAGTATAAAGAAGGATGATGTACTGTTACTCAAATTCTGAACAAAATGGGGAAGTCATCATAACATTGCTATCAATGAAGAACCACAGGGCTGCTCAGAATTCTGTGACTGAACACCGACCCCCCCTCCGCCTCCCCACAGCCATGTGGTTTTCTGAGTCGAACGCTGCCACTGCAGGAAATGTGATACATATTTGAACGGGAGACATGCAAGACTATAGGAAACACACATAGGCTATTTTGGAGTGAAATGTTAAACACCCAGTTATCACGCAATGCAGCATATGTCACAAACAATGGTTCACTTTCGTGTAACAGTGCGACTGTGTGCTAAAACACTGATGTGAAACTCAGCAATGCCACCTGTGGCTACGGGCCAGTGAACATCAAAGTTCCCTAATTTTAGAGCTATATGCGTTTAGCATTTAATGCACATTTGTTTGATTAAAAACATAAGTAAAGTATGGTGTAGGGTTATCATCAAATAGCCTACTACATTCTGCTTTCAAATATGTAATTGTGATAATGGACACGCAAACATTTGATTGCGCTATCCTTAATGAGGCATATTTCTCCTCATATATCATAGACCTAACAAATAGGCATACAAAACATCCCATTAGAACAGAGTGCGTAAGCGATTAATAAAGAGCTTTATAATGTGGAAAGGGCAACATTACAATGAAAGTGTGCTACAATATTATCCCAACTCTCGGCTTTCAGTTTGAGAGGGGTGAAGCTTTATGAATGTCATATTTCTTACCTGAAGCATGCGCACGAGTCACATTTTCATGTTTCAGAGATGTTCTGGACACATTTGCTGCTGAAGCAGTTGCCGATGACATGTCGACTGACAGAAATCCTACAGTAGGCTATTGGCTAGTAGCAGTTCGATTCTGGCTGGACGTAAAGAATACACTTAGGACCCATGCTAGGTGCAACTCCAAAATCCGTTGCGAGCTTCTGTTTCCCCCCACCCCTTGATCGCTCTCTCTCTCTCTCTCTCGCTCTCTCTCTCTCTCTTCTCCTCTCCTCTCCTCCCACAGCGCTTCTCTGCTACATTCACATCACAGTACTCGTATCTTCTGAGAGCGCGGTCATAATTAATTTAAGTCAAACTGAAATAGGCCCAACAACTATAAACGTAACCACCTGCGACTAACTTCGATATCAGACTGCGAATTAAACTACTCACAGCTCTACTACAGTAGGCTACTATACTATTCTCAGAGCTGGGAAGTATTTAAGTACAAATACTTAAGTGCTGTACTTAAGTAGCCTTAAGTACTTTTTACATTTACTCCTTACATTTTAACACAAATATCGGTACTTTCTATACTCATTGCATTTTCAAAACAGGCTATAGTGCTAATGTGTTTGTTTATTGTGCATAATTTGTGCGCCTTCCCAATATCATCATCGACTTAAACCTAAATAGATTACAATAAGATACAATGGGAAACAGCTGTGGTTGGTCTTATTGTTCTAAATAATATTTTATTTTATGCAGATTTGTAATACAGTTTTTCAGATATTATGCAATTGCAATATGTTTGTATTTGGTATTAGGTTTTGAAATAAAGTTGAACCGTTTTGAATAGAATATATAAATGTGCTAATTGTCCTGTAGGTAGTTTTGGTTGTGGTTATGTCTGAGAGAAATGAATCCATGAAATGTGAAAACTGAAGGGCCTACATTGAATCCATTTTGTGTCAAAGCAATACAAAAAATCCAGTTTAACCCACATTGAGTTCACAATGTGAAGAGTTTGGGTCCTAGCGAAACTATATCAGGATATATTACGATAGCATTATTTGAATAAGTTTTATTAAAACATGAATACAGTAAAGGTTCAGTTAGCTTTTGCTCTGAAACTGCTGGTACACATGTTGTACTTAGAAAATGTATACTTTTTACTTTTACTTTTGTTTGAATCAGTACTTTTACCAGAGTAATTTTTTACAAAAAGTATCTGTACTTCTATTTAAGTAGTGACTTTGTGCAATTTGACACCTCTGACCTCTGGCTCCCGTCTGATCACATCTATATAGCTCGTAAGTTTTAGCATTTTCATAATACACATGGCCTCTCTGGTCTAAAGTGATTTGTTGAGGGAATTCAGAGTAGTATTTGTATTACAGTTCATATTACATTTAGTTTCCGATACAACTTGGGGAAACCATGACAGGTGTCTGCCTGGGGTTTTAATGAAACTTTCATCATTACAGCATATAGTTTTGAGCAGATCCTGAACCATGTTGCGCTCCCTACTGATATAGTGTTGAATAGAAAATAATAGACAATAATAAAAAAACGTGGCTCTGTGTTTGAACATAGAAGGTAACAATTTTACGCAACGACAACCCAGACAGGAAATGTACTGTGTAGCCTACTGTATGCGTCATCATGAGGAGATTGTATCATGCAGAAGTCCCTATAAGTGATTATCTACAGGTTGGCACATCCTTCTCATCTGCACAACTTCTCAGACAGTCTACTTTTTTCTGGCCATTTCAATGTAAGCCTGTAATCAATCCCACAGATGCAACAACAATTTTCATATGTACTAACATAATTGCAAAAGGATTTCTTAATGATTGATTTGCCTTTTTAAATGTATAAACTTTAGTTAGATTAGCTAACACAATGTGCCATTGGAACACAGAAGAAATATGGCTAGTATATTCCATTTATTAGAAATCAGTTTCAGACATACAGTATTTCAGACATAAAAAAGAACACCTTAGAACCTCAGAACTTAGAGTCAGACATCAGATATGATGAAGAAGAGGCTACATTTTCGAGAAATTAGTTTTAGAGATTTTGAGATGGTTGCTATAGCAACTGTTAATGTGCTCTAGGCTCAGGCTCTCATTGCCTTCCACTGTAATTGCTTCATCGTCAAATCTTACGTGTGCTGAGCCTGTGATTAATCTAAACACCACAGCTGGAAATGTCCTCCTAGCCAATCAATGACCACTCTTTTCACTGTATAAATAAGTACTAAACAAGTTGATAACTTCATAATCGTGACAAAAACAATATAATAATCAATATTCATTAAGATGTAGAGAATGGAGGCTTGATATAGTGAAAAAATAGAGAGAGGGAGAGAGAGAGAGCGAGAGAGAGTGAGAGAGATAGAGTGAAAGAGAGGGAGAGGGAGAGAGTGAGAGAGAGAGAGAGAGAGAGAAGGGGAGAGTGTGAGAGATAATATAATCAACAAAGGTGGGGGTGAAAGTCTTGGAGATGACATTGTACATCTGAGGTGGTGTTTGAGACAGCAGGGGGTGAGGGCAGGTGAGAGCAGGTCATAGGACACCTCTGGTGTGTCCGTCATGCCGCTGACACAGTGTGACACAGCATCAACGCAGGGGCTCCACACTCCATCACAGAGGCAATTACATAGAGCAGAGGGGACACTGTGCCACACTGCCAACAACCTGGCAAAACACGCACACATGCACATGCACACGCGCGCACACACACACCCATAAGCACACACATGGACATTGTGGCTGCAGGTTTGGGTGGAGGACACTAAAGGTGTCCTTGCATAACTGTCCTATGATACAGTATGTCCTATCATCACTTTCAAACTTTTTAACCACACAAAGATGCATAAGGGGGCTCACCAACTGAAAAAAACTTGTATTTTTTCTTAGCCAACCTTTAGAAAGTAATGTCTAATTGCTTCCCAATTACTTTATCCAATAACTTTGAACTCATCATCTCAACAAATACACCTCTCTCTTCAGTACTTCCTACACAACCCACATGGATACAAATTGCCAAAGCTTGGATAGTGTTTGTCCATGTTACCTTTGCAGAACCAGAGGTAGGAACACCAGAGTACAGAGCATACAGCTAATGGACCATGAGTAGTTATTTGCTACATTTGACTAAAATTGTATTGTTTAAAAATCACTAACCCAACCTTTAATTTGCAGATTTTTTTTTTTTAAATTATAGAATATTTTCAAAATTGACATTTGTGAAAAAATGTCTTCACAACAACTCTAATGACACACAGACACCAACCTGTACACAACAATATTGATGCTGACACCCCACACCTTCTGCAAATGTGACATACAGACGTCTAGAGATTTGAGTAGAACAAGCATTTCCGTGCCACAGACGTGCACACTGTGCAAAGTGTGCACAGCATTCATATGAGGCAATTAAGAGAGCAATAAGAAATGTAATGTTTCTGCTACTCATGTAGGATTTGGTCAATGAGGCTGTACAGCATTTGTACATTACCAGCTTCCCTAATAAAGCCCCACTGAGCTGATATTGTTTGGGTCTGTATTGTAAAGAACCGCAAAATAGGGAGGGGACAATTTTGAGTTGTAGCAAACAATTACTTGGCATGTGGTTTTGACACTTACAGATACAGCACATACGCCCACACACACACATACACCCATGCGCACGCACACACGCGCATATGCACACATGCACGCACGCACGCACTCACCCACACACACACACACACACACACACACAATAATAATACTATAAAGCAACCACCAAAAATAAGCAAGATAATAATTACAATGTGTTTGTTCCTTCAGCTGTGTGCGCATTGGAACCCTGTAGCTTCTTACAGCAGGTTTAAGAAGGTAATGTAGAAGCAGAGAACGCATGTAGAGAATGCTTCCCGCTGAGTTACAACCAGGAGGCTGGCTCTGTAGTGTAGCACTGCAGTGCAGACAGCAGGGGAGCAGGGAAGAACTGGGTGGAACAGGAATAGAGGTGTTGAAAAGGTATTTACAACACAAGAGGACAGAGGTTGCTTCACCACAACAGAAAGACAGAGATGATGAGCCACTGTCGTTTCCCTATGAAATGTCAGTGTTGAAACGCTTACGTACTATACAGTATGTGGATGCCCATTAAATGAAAACGTGACTAATATAACCCAGGAGAACACTGCTCAGCAATACAAAAATATATTTAAAATTTTAAGAAATGGAAACTGCTTGGATATTTGAGGATTTGAGGAGACTTGCCCCGTGTGTATACTGTCCTAACATTACCCCGAGCAATGGACCCCGAGTCTGATAATAAAAGTTGATGATGAAGATTGCAAGTAGAAAAAGAAGAATGTACTTCATAATTACTGCTTATAAACACACATTTAATTGAATAGGAAATAAAATACACTTTTGTATGGGGAAAAATAGGAAATGTTATAAGCCTGTAGGATAGGGAGCCTTATAGTGTTGTCATATTCTGTTAAAACATCAGTGAAGTTTTTGTGTGTCTGGCCATCTTCACAATTTGCATCACTATTTCTTGTACATCTTGGTGGCAATTGCTAACACAAATGAATTTCCCAGTAATCAAAAAGCGATAGTACACACCGACCAAGGCAACCACAAACTATGAAAATGTCAGGAAACTGTTGCAAGTACATCCTGTAGAATGGGGAAGTGCACAAAGAATGTTTCAAAATGTGCACCTTGCGCTTACAACTTATACAGTTTATATGAATTGATAGAACACCCCATTCTCTGAACCATAACCTTACTGTAATATGCTATTTGTATTATGCTATTAATCTCTATTGTCACAACCTTAAATAAGTTCACCTCAGTAAACCACATTTCACACTGTTATGCTTTATGCAAAAGACACTTATCATCACATTAACTATACTCAGAGTTGTTTACACTATTTGTGTTTCTAATGATGTGACCAAACTAATTGTACAGAGTGTAAGCAAAGTGTATGGCACAGGTGAGGGTACAGTCATGTCTACTGCATATTGTGGTTTGGGACAGTGTCAGTTTTTCACTGTGTGTTGTCCGGATACGCAAGTAATCTAACAGCATATATAATATGATAGTGTTAAAAAATGTATGCTTAGACACAATAACTATATGGCAAATTATTTAACTTAAAATGACACAAAATGACACAAAAACCAAGAGTGCACACACAACATGCAAAACATAGTGAACACACAAAGTGAACACTATTTTAAACTATTTTACAACAACGCTTGTCAAAAAGTTTTCATCAAATGATGAAATATCCATACATGCCAATTAAATGCTGATATACAGTGATACAGTAAAAACACTTCACACTATAACTTGTGTCTTTTGGATTTTCAGTGTGCAGGACACAACATGGTACACTTGCACATATACTTTCACAAATATTTGTTCAGGAGATTAAAGTAGGTAAATTCCGCTATATACATAAAAGGGATTTTATCGTGAACAGTAACAGTGACAGCACAAATGGCTGTAAGGACTAACGGAAAAATTTTTCAGTAATGATATACTGTATATGAGTCAGATTGTTTTAAACCTTCTGCTCAGCCTCCGGACTGTCAACATCATCCATGGTCAACCAAAATGGCCGGTATACATAGAGCTGCCTGTATATCATCCGCAATAGTTGCTTTCCTCATCCTCTTCCTTTATAAAATATTGGCCCCCATCGTTATCCAAACCAAGAATTCCAACGTGGCATATTTATAGTGCTGCAGCTTTGATATCTAACTGAACAACTGGTGATACCGATACAGATACCGGCACTTTGGGTATCGGCCGATACAGAGTACCGATCCGATTCCAGTGTTAAATTAAGTTAAGTTTTAAAGTAAATGACAGCCAACCTCTATTTTAGGACGTAGATACATTTTAGAAACCTACTCTACTGCTCATAGTGTAGCCTGGGTAGGTTAGACATGGCTGATGCTTGACAGTAGACCTACGTTTGTAAATTAATTTAATTGGTTTAGCACCATGGATCGGTTACAACTGTCCAATTGTCACCAATACCGATCCAGCTATTTAAGTCAGTATCGGACGATTTCCGATCTCAGTATCGTATAGGTACCATCCCTAGTATCGGGTAATTGGTAAATGTTGGCATTTGAATAGCAGTGTCTTCCAAAATAAACACAGGGATTTCAATTTGAAATATGTAGAGAACTTAGTGTTTGGGAAAACATGTGTTTTAGAATTGCTAAATGAGTGTAAATCAGATAATGTGCATATATGTTTTACAGCTGTATAGGTCAATAAGGCTACAGCAATGAATGGTTACAATAACATTGTAGCTGTTTCAGTTACAACTAAAACTATACTCTTTTGTCTGTCTGTATGATCTGAAAGAATTGTTCGATTGTCCAGAAGAGCCTGGGGTTTTGTGAATGTAGACTGAAGACGTGATTGTGTGTTTACAGTTTTGAGAAACTGGGCAAAGGTTTCAAGAAATGTATCTTACCGGTAGCAATAATTGCTAATGCAAGTCAATCCAGCACATTACAGTCCCAACCTTGATCAGGCCAACTGTGCCCAATACGTCACAATAGCACAAACCCACAGAAACCTTCCAGGCTGCCTCACTAATAAAGTAAAATTGGCTTATAAAAACATGGAAGAGGCCAAGCAGTTTCCCGCCACATTAGATGAGTCATCATAATGATCATCCCAAAACTTATATTGGCGGGGAGGGTGAAGGCAGCTTGATGCCTGTCTTTACAAACAAGCCAGCCTCAACAGCAGTATAACAAAGGACTGAGTTATCTCAGAAAGTACTCTGGAGAGATGAAGAGAGCTTATCCCGGTGTGTCGTCTGCAATACTGTTGACACAATATTCGCCATGCTCGTTTCCTGGCGATGTAAAAAAATAACACAAGGTAACAGTCAGGAGTTTTCTGGGTATCTCTGCACCACAGCTCCTTGCTCCAAAAAGCAGCCCTCTATTTCATCATTCTGACACTGAACTGTTATAACTGCTAAATAAAATGGTGGCAGTTCAAGCCACCTACAATCGCCATTACCGTTGCCCAATATTGCAAATACTCATCTATATTTAACATGCTGAGTGCAAATGAAAAAGGTGCGACCGTGGGTGTGATGACAGGGGGGGGGAGTGTGGAGAGAGAGAGACAGAGAGAGAGAGAGAGGGAGAGAGAGAGCATGGGTGGGGGGAAACAGAAGAGAGAGAGAGAGATGGGAATTAAGTCAAGCTGTAAACGCGCTGGAACAGGCTGTCTAATCCCATTTAAGTTAATGCACATATTTTAGACTTGAGAACATCTGCAGTGATAGAATAATTATTCCCTAAATCCCTCATTTGCTCATGTTGTGCTTGTGTACGTTAGGCTTATAGCATCTAACTTGTGCATAAAAACACATCTTAACTCAGTGCTGGTACATACAGTACATACTTACTGTAGACCAGCCACTAAAGGCGTATACTGTGATACTAAATACATATAGTGGTATAGGACACTCCCTGTATGTCAACCAATCACCAAGGCAACGATAAGAAGATAATTAAGCCTCAGTATCGAGGGCCATGTCTTTTTATGGCATCTTTAATGACTGCTCCATGTTAACTGTGTGTAGCATGTACAGTATGTATGCTGGTCAATTTAACCTGTCAGTTAGCTTCATATGAACTTAATCAACTACTATGTAGAGGTAGAAAGATTGAGCATAGCGTCGTTAGTTCAGGCAGGTCACAAAGTCAAACTCGGCCATAATCTCAGCTGTCATCTGATTGCCCAGCTAAGGTCAATGACCAGACTGCTCACCTGATCATCAGTATTGGCCAAGCTCGTTCAAGGCACCTTCTTTAAATAACCTTAGCCTGTACCTATTCTTGGCACCTCCTCTTCGAGCATTTTTGCAGCCCACCTCCACCCCCCCTTTCATGCTGTGTCTGTGGCTCGTTCAATGTCATGTTGTCATTGACGCTTGCTCTGTTCTGTACCCTATAGGGGTCTTTTGCTGCTCTCCCTGCCTTGGGCTTTCCACGAATGCCCATGAAAGGGAAGGCAGCTCCGAGATGTTGCCAAAAATCCTTGGAATAACGGGAGGTACAAGGTTTTATCAGCAACATTAACCTGTAGAGACCACAGTGCTGCTGTGCTGTCATGGAGACAGCTGATGATGCTGCATCTGAGAGAAGGAATTACAATGAGATCCTTAAAGAGCCCTGCTGTGCATGGAGTTCTTGTTGGCACCAAGCATGTATTCAGTTCACATAGTTTTGGTACATTTAATTTAATAAAAAAATAAAAAAAATTAAAAAATGAAACAGAAATGATGCTGCAGACCTATATTTCTGTTAGTAGTTCAGTAGTAGTTTCAGCTATTTTGCCTCCCTGCTATCTGCGGAAAGGTTACCTTAAAGTAGCTATACACAAAAGCAGCTATGCACAATCCATCATCAATCAAATGCTAAATCAACAAAACACGTATACGTGCTGTAAAAAAATGAATCCATAAATCAAACAAACATGAAATATAACCCTATATATAACCCACTGCCACAACAAATGTGTAGTACTAACTTTTTATTTTAGCATATACACTTCTATCCTCTCCCAATAAGATATTAGACCCGATATTAGATGTAATTTCATACGTTTATTGGCATCTACTGAAATATCAATATCAATAAATAGTGGGTAAATATCATTATATATCTTTTTGTAAGATGGCATTTCAACAACATAGACTTTATGGAATATATAATATGGTATGCATTTGTGTGCCTATTAAGGATAGGAGAGGGAGAAAGAGGGCACAGAAACACACACGACAATGCCCATGGTTGCCAGACATGAACCACATGTCGATTTATTGATGATATGCTTGACTGCTTTCCCACTGTGCACAATCCAGGTTAAGACACACAATACTGACTCTGTTCACTTACAGTACAACTAGGATGCATTTCAGAGCAAAGAGAAATAGGCAGGTTGGTCTCAGAGCGCCGGTACATAAATATGAGTGGGTTTTACATGCACAAAGAGACCCAATGACTACTTGCTTTAAAAGGCGGGGCTGAGGGGGGCGAGTCCTAAGTACAGTACTTGGTTTCCGTCACACCACAAACGGGAATGAAGTCAGCAAACAGCAGAATGGGGGAAGAGACGGTTTCTTTAGCACGTGTAAGAGTGGGGTTGGACCTGCGGCATAGAATAGAATGTGGAGCCATATCACCCCATTGTGACTGTGTACTGCCATCGGAAGAGAGAGTGAAGATGGGAATGTTGTTTCTTATGAACACAATATAATAAAAATGCACCGTAATAAAGTGGTGGGGGCTGGGTGAAGACCTGTCCAATGGAAGCCGATGGTGGGAGCATCACGTGGCCAGCCACAAGCATACATGTCTATCTTATTTAAGTTAAATGTCTTCGTCTGTTTTGCTTGCTTTCCATAGAACACACTCTAGTATACATACTGTACAACACCCGGTGAGCCACCACTGTGTCCCCACAAGTAATGGAAGCAGGGGAGAAGTGGCCCAGGGGCTTTCTTACATTAACATTCAATACTGAATAAACAGGCTCAACGCATCCACACACACACAGTCAAACATGCACACATGCACACACGCATGCAAACACACATTCACTTCCACTCCAAAACAAAATGGAGAGACAGGATATAATGCTTCACCACACAGTCGCATAATGTACAATGAACTTCATCTTGAAAAAGTAACAACAGAAAACAAAATATCATACAGAAACCATCTTATAAATGCCTTCTTCAGCTATATTACAAATCAAACGAAAAAGACGTTGCTCCTCTCGGACCACACAGAATACCGACAGGATTCACCAATACAATAAAACATGGTATAAAAATGGAGCCCCACATACACAGATGCTGTGGGGCGGGATAGTGGCACGGCTTCTAGTTTATACATGTGTGGGAAAGAGAGAGGAAAATAGATAAAGATGACGTGATAATGATGATGAGAGAGAGAGAGAGAGAGGTCAGAGGAAGGAGGAGAGTGGTCCTTTCTGTATAAAACCAAACTAAACAAAACAGAAAGTGCCAAGGTAAAGTAAATTCAAGTAATGTGCGCTCTGTACACAGGAGAGGATGGGACGAGAGAGAGAGAGAGAGAGAGAGAGAGAGAGAGAGAGAGAGAGAGAGAGGGGGGGGGGGAAAGTGTCCCGGGGCTTCTATTGGCTCTTCCTGTGATCGGCCAGGCTGACAGGCGTGTCTGTGGGTGCTTCGCCGCAGGCCGCTCTGGTGAGAAGCTCCACCCACTTGGCCTGCAGCTCGCCATCCTGGGCGCTTAGCAATAGGCTCTGCTGGGTGTGGCTCAGCCGGAAACAGCCATGCTTTCCCTCGGCCTTGTCGTGCGAGGCTGGCGGGACCTCGCTCACATCGAACCCTGGCAGAGGCACAGTCCGGGCCCCCTTGGACTCCTGGGAGATGATCACAACAGGACGTTTACCAGTCTAAATCAACAATACTCACAATACAACCTAGTCAATACAATACACAGACAGAGTATATAGCGACCTATACTGTATAGTGATTCAGTATTCTCTATGTCTTGTCCATGTGTCTTTGGGCCTCATGTATATACGTTAGCGAGCGCAACGTATAAGTGAGCGGAGCCAGAACACAGATAGCGCGCCATCGCATTTCATGCTGGATGTAATAAATTTGCGCCTGATCACGTAATCTGCGTTTGGCACCACCCTCTAACATGGCGAGTAGTCTGGTCTATGCTCCAGCCATGTCCGTAAATTGCGGCGCCCGAAAGCAATGAAACAGCAGATTCAGTAAAAGAAAACAAGTTTAATGATTATGAAGTAGGCTAGACCTATTTATAATTAGCCTACTTGTCTATACTGTATGTATCGTCAAACCTAGAGATAAAGGGCATAATGCTACCCCAAAATAATTATTTTTGGGTGACTATAAAATTTAAATGAAAGATGGATTAACCTGGATTAACCTTGCCGTTGCTTGCTTGTCCTGTTCAAAGAAACACGCTAACTGGGATAATACCTGCTTTTCAGAGGCGGAGAATTTTAACTGTAAAACCGGCTTGTGCCTTGCACCGCAGTTTTCCTACATTCAACGGAATAGGTAATCACTCTCTCTTTGCGCATCTCCTGCAATATTTTTGCGCGACACATCCAATCTCTCCTCGACCCTCCCATGAATGCATATGCATGAATAGGAAAGCGCAACTTGCAGTGTTCCAGTGTTCCTTCAGCAGGCAGAATAGCGTTTAAGCCAGGTGCGTGCTGTTCGTACATACAATGCCATGTTTTTATGTGCAAAGTGCAACGAAATTACGCCTAAAACGGCCGCTAACACATTAATATGAGGCCCTATGTGTTATATTGTCTACTGTAGAATCCCACATATTCCAAAAGTAAATCCATTCTAGTGTTTCCCTCCCCCACTCCAGCTCTGTGCCATAAGAAAACGCCCGTGCAACTGGTTTTAATCCTAATCTGCACTACGGCAGCTGTTCTGTACGTCAGGCAGGGAAAATGAAAAGGACAGAGGCTTTACAGACTGGTTTCCCACGCCACCATGAAGGGTTGAGAGAGAGAATTACGTCCTGGAATGACAAGCTTTCCAAATGTGTTTGCCACTGGAAATCCTTTTAACCAATCAAAGAGACCACTAGAAACATATCCCATAGGGAATGGGCTAATAATATACTGTATATCACTGTGTGCCAACATGACAGACTGGAGCCCCTCTGAACAGTGTGTGTGTGACAGTGTTAATCTGACCTGAGGTCAGATTCAGGATGACTAAAGCCGTCCTAGCCCAAATATACTGTACACAGCACAGACAGGAAGGGTATGGACAAACTCGTGCACACACACACACACACACACACACACACACACACGGATAGATTAAAGACGTGAATACATTAATCTAGGCGTCCTGTCACTGTGAAGGATGTACCCAGTGTGTCCATGCATACAGTACATATTAAGTATGTATGCCTTTATATTGTACATCATAGTATATCGTCACCAAGGCCACCAAGGAGAAGCATGGAGACAGCTTTATGAGACTCGGCTTCCATACAAACATATTAAAGTTATGATTCAACCAGGCACGCATTAATAGGTTGGTTACAGATATACAGCCCTCGTGTTCATGCATTCATGTGTGATGTTTAACCAAGGACAAAAATGTTTGGCTAGATTGTGTTTTTGACAACTGCACCAACATCATGGCTATAATACTGTACGTGTGTACACGCCTTACCTGTCCACTGCTCTGCAGGTACAGCACCAGTGGTTCAGCCTTGGTAACAGCCCCCCACATTTTGACCCAACTCTTCCCCTTCTCCTGCAGCTGGAGGTGGCCACAGAGCAGACAGTTGTCCCCCGACAAGGACGTCTGCCTCTGGAGAGGTACGGTAAAACACACATTACCTTCTGTCAGTGCATGTGTGCAGGTGTCATGGCCGCATCCAGAATGACAAATGACTGGGTAGCAATGGGGAGTTTGACATATTGGCCTTTTGAGCTCGGCATGCTCTGACTTGGGTCACACAGTTCTGCCTCAATTTGAATTAGTATGCTATGAAAACAGATCTGTGTGTTGTTTTAGGAAATTAATGTGATATGGCGTGACACCACAGTTCTCCCATTGTACAGACATTGTATCCCAATGAGCCTTTACTGACAGGAATGTAGCCATCTGATGGATTTTTACAAGGTCCACGCCAACACCACACGCATTACAGACATGGTAATTGCCCTGTCTGTTATGTTTGATGTGGGATACAGTGCCCCCATGTGGTGACGTAACTCACTGCAGGCATACCACATTACGTTGCAACAATTATGGTTGATTGAATGCATCAAGACATTAAAAAAAACTCAAAGCAGTCAAGGTCGCAATACAATCAGGGTAAAATGAAAAAATAAATAAAAATGGAAGACAGACTGAGACAGCATAACAAGATTAGTGTGCAGCCTCGTACCTGACACAGACACCCAAACCCGCCCAGACTGCAGAGTCAGCAGTAATGTCATGTCTTCCATAATCCCCTCTCTGTGCTGTATCCCATTCTCATATCTATCATCCAATAAGGATTACCACCTGTTCATCTGCATGTGTGCGTGGCGTACAGTACACGTGAGAGTGTGCACGACACAGGGACACGCCCTCGTGGCATTTGGCATGTGGGTGCAGTGGTCTTAATAGCGGTACAATGGTGTGCTTCTTCTGAGCAGCTGTAGCTGCATATGTTTCCCAGCAGCTGGGGCTCAGTCTCGGTTGAGAGCTGGACTGCTGGTGCACTGGGAAACACGGCTCTCATTGGACTGTAAGGAATCCGGGGTGCGGACCCTGGATTCGTTCAGTGTGAGCCGTGAAGCCCGCGTATGGGGAGGAGTCAGAGAGGCGCTCTCACGCTTTCTACCCAAAACAACAATGTCTCACCTCAGGCGCTGCTTTCTTCTTGGGTTCAGTGGCGCCGGCTCGGCTCTCCAGAAGGAGACTGGCCTCAAAACACTCCGGGCACACTCGACTCGTCTTGTTGTCCAAGGTTTTGGAGCATTTTGCACAGATGGCCTGTGGGGAGACAAGGAGAAGTGCACGCTTGAGGAACCGCACAGTCCAATAGATATGTTTCCACTTATTCCCACGACCCCTCGTGTACAGCGTATCCCCTCGTCCACCAGCCCATCCCATAATAATCTTCCATCTGTGCTCACCGCTCCGCAGGACTTGCAGTGGTGTTTGCGCTTGGTGAAGTTGAAGCTCTCGTTGCAGCCTTTACACATCTGCTTCTCTTTCTCTTTCTTCCTAGAGCTCTTCTACACACACACACACACACACACACACACACACACACACACACAGATATATCAGTCAGGGCATGTCTGGCTAAACGCAAGGGGCTTGTACCTGCTAAGTTGTTTGACTTATTGACATTACTCCGATTGCTCTGATCACTCTGAATAGTGGAATAGGAGTGCACATGTGAATATGTCCATTGTCTAATAGAAGACCTCAATTCACCTTCTGTACGCCTGTGTTTTTCCCCTTCTTTCTAATTCTTCCTCCAGAAATAACAGAAATGGCAATCAGATCGGGTGTTCTATAGCAGTGCAGTCTGCCAGAACATTACTGCAGATGCATTGTGGGAGGAAGTGTGATATTCACATTGCGCGTGTGCCATGTTTCCAGAAAGACAGACGGCGTAACTGTTGTGAGCTTCCCTGCCTATCAGAGCAGGCTGTTTGACTGAAGATAAAGCATTCTTCCTCTATGTGGACTGAGTAATGGATTATGCTGCTGTGAATGCAGCCTCATTACCTTAATGAGTGTACTCTAAGTCTACAGCCACAGAATTGTTTACAAATGCGTATGTCTAGTCAAACTGCTAACATAAAGGCATGGTGTGTAAAATCTAGTGTTATGCATTTTCTTGCATGCATTTTGTGGCAATCAGAGACAAAATCCTAATTTTGCTTAGACATTATATATACTTATATGCATATTAGCAGGGTATTTCATTATGTGGTGCTAATATGCATATACGTATAATGTCTAAGCAGAACTAGGATTTTGTCTCTGATCGCCACAAAATCCCTTATTTGAGGGGAACTACTTTAAGCAAAAGCTGCAAAACCCTTCGGTTTGAGGGTGAATCCAAGGCACACAATTGGACAAAGCACATACGCAGGAACAATTATAAACTACATTATGACGCACCATGCCTTTAATGAAACAGTTGCTAGGCATTATTTATATCACATACCAAAGACAAAAATGAGTGAGAAGCTTCCTTAACACATTTACACTGATGTACAAGTATCCCCTGCACAATGAAATTCAGCGTCTCCCATCCGGACGAAGGTTTAGGGTACCAAAATGCAGAACAAAACGATAGAAAAACATCTTTGTTCCATCGGCCATTAGTCAACTAAACCATTTATAAGCAGCGCTGGTCAGATGATAATTTATTTATCGGTTCTTATGTTTTATGGATTTTATATCCGTTCTTATTATTTTACATATAGATGTATGAATATGTATTGTATGGTTTTAGGAACTTTTATAATCCATGTTTGTCTGTTGTCTGTGTCATGATGAACTGCGATGATGATTATTTCACTGCAAAACTGCAAATCTACGTTTGGGTATTAATAAAATAACCTAACACCCATTCACCATTGTGCAATTGTTTTAGAGGAAAATGTGATTCATTTCTGCATTAAAGTACCACTATTATTGACTGCTGTGAGGTATCTCTCAGATAGGTTTGCCCCGGTGCTGCTTACCCGTTCATGCAGCCTCTCACCATCTGAGTCAACAGATGTGCTACTCCACAGGCCCTGGGGGAAAAACAGGAACATAAAAAACATGAATCCACCCCCGCAGTGCCTAAGCTCTACCACTAGGTGTCAGTCTTGACCAGAAAGCTCATGTGAGATTATGAGTGCGATGCAGCTCCCAGACAACCAAAAGTGGGTCAGGGGAGAACCATAAGCGCTGTGTTTACACTGTGTGTTGAGCCTCCCTTATTAGGCCATGAGAGAGTTCTGGAAAGGCTAAGAGTCTCAGACAGACTATGCTTGTGACCATCAGCCACAGAAAGAAAAAGGCTTCTTTATATTAGCTTTGTATAAGACCAAGCGGTATGTCCATAGATGGTGAGTATTTATGTGAAACCAAACACAGACCATGACAGTGGCATCAGTCATCTGTGCTTAACGGTCACAAACATGACCCTCAGACTCATTCATGTACCAACAGATGGATTGAATGCGGGGCAAAGTGACTCACCGGTGAGTCGGGCTGATGGTCATCCTCGCGGGAGAAGGAGCTGTTGAAGGCTTTATTGAACGTTTCACTGTTCTGCTTGTGTTTCTCAATAGTGGCCAGGATAACCTGAGAGGGGAAAGAGTTGAAAGAGAGGAATGTAAATATAGTGTCCGGTCTTTGTAACCATACAATCTAATGACAAATCAAAGACAATCGCAGGGAGAAAACTGCCCCTTTCTTCACTGCGGTAATGGGAAGCAAAGAAAGCAACTGTGGCATGCTGTCATCTGGCCTACAGTGTATTGGCATGGGTAATGATGACCCCACAGCCTCACGGTCCTTGTACCGCTTCAGACCCAGAGAGGAGCCACGGCAGCATGCTTTCTGAGGTCTCTTGGGACCACACACACACACACACACACACACACACACACACACACACACACACACACACACACACACACCACTGCCCTTCAGCTGTCTTAATGGTTTGTCTCTTCCAGTGGTTCTCAATGTATGGGTCGGGAGAACAGGACCCATGACATGACCCATAATGTTGACTTTATTCATATTTACTGTATATGCATACAATGAATATTGTATTATGCTATGTATTAAGATAATATTGCTTTTAAATGAATAGATAATTGTCTTTTATAGCAGTTTGTATTTTGAGCAGTAATGAACGCTTAATGCGTGAGGCCAATTCCTGAGACGATGAATAGGACCAGGAAGGAAAGCCTGTTTCATTTTTTTATCAGGAGTCACATTTCTACTGTAAAACGTTTTGAGTGTGCCTGTGTGTTTGCATAAAATGTGTGTGTGTGCGTGATTCTAACCTGGATCCAATCTTCTTTCTCCTCTGCGGTTCTGTAAGGCAAATAACAGTTACGTAAATAATGGAAATCATTGGAGTCGTTTACCATCCAACACACACTTGACACCAGTAGAGTGAACTGTTATAGAACTGTCAGCATTGTATAATAAATGTCACATATCACATGAAGACATGATCTTTATATTGAACTGCTATGGGAAATGTGATTTATGGATTTACACTTTACACTGGGACAGCAGTTTAAAGTTTATTGTCCATTTGACAGACTGCCGTATTTGATGGGAGGTGGATTCAAATGGCTTTACCTCGCCTGCAGTTCCAGCGAGCGCTGTTTTCCAATGATGGCGAACGTGTACTGGAGGTTCTGCTTGACGTTCTCCTGCACCTGGAGTCAAAAGACCAGAAGAGACTGAAACGTGCGCTCCTACGTTGTGTCACAGCCTCCCCAAACCTTTGCAGTGTCACATGTGCTGTCAAAGAGTTTCAAACCAAAACACATCAATCAATGAGCGTCCCTTCAAACTGAGTGTGAAATATAATAGGGTGGTAAGAAAGAAAGTGTATCCGCACCTCCATGCCGGCAATGTCAATCCGCTCTCTGACGCTGAATTTCTGACCCATCAGTCTGAGTTTAGGCACACAGTAGAGCACCATGTTGTTGAACTAGACACAAGGAGAACACATTAATTAGTGCATATGTTGTAGACAGCAGTCAAAACAGACATGTGTGATCTAGTCATATGAATTACAAACTCACCAGGTAGAGGTATCGGTCCTGCGCTGTCCCGTTCTTGGCGGACATCTTCTTGATGTGTCCCTCTTTGATGAGCTCGTTGGCAGGGTTTACAATGTCCTCCTCTCCCCCAAGCCTCTCATAAACCTCCAGCAGCTTGTGCATTTTCTCCTGGAAACACATGGAAGCAGAAACCACAGGATGACCATACATGACCGGCAACCTGGCCAACTAGGTCAAGTTAAAGTACAGTATAGCACATTTTACACACGGGCACGTCTTTAACAAGACAACTTGAAGTGCTGAGACATTACAATACTTAATACATAGTTAAAACAGCAAAAATCAGAACAAAAAGAACATTCATGATTTTGTTTGGCTTGGTTTTAAAAGTGTTTGGCATTTCTCACATTCTCTGAAAGATTGCTCCAGACATTTGAAGTCCTTAGCTCATTTAGTGACTTACACATACATCAATGCTTTAAAGGTAATTATTTGCTTGATTGGGAGCCAGCCAGTGCACCAACCTAAGAACCTTTGTTGTTAAGCCATTACAAAAAATCTAACATTTGAATAAAATAGCTGCTTTTTATGTATAAAGTCTCTGATGCTTGCTATGTGTTTTAGATGATAGCAAACTGAGTGATATTGAATTATATGGCTATTGAGATGTTGTTCTGAGCCGAAGATTACACCAAGGACTCTAATCTGTGTTTTGGCAGGGAATCAAGGCGAGCACTGAATGTCAAGCTGAATAAAATAATTATCTAAGTTATATTATTCTTCAATTGCAGACAATCTTGGCACATTGACAGAGCAATTAATCTGCAGCATAGCTGCAGTAATAGATGATATTGTTTTATAAGTTTTGACCTATTTGGAGCATGTAATGATTGAATAATAGCGTCCCACTAATTGATCCTTGGGGCACACCACAAATCACTATAATCAAATCAGTATTTAGCATGTAGGAGGGCTACTGTAGACAGAAGCCTGGTGCTCTCAGCCACTGAAGCAATATACAAACACGCTGAGGGAACTGTCTGTTTACTGCTGTGTGTACTCTGGCTGGACATACATGTGATGTTGAACATGTGATGTACAGACCGCATATACAAATCTATATACAGTATTTCATGTTCACTTCATATTTTGCAACCACGATGAAGGGTTGTTATAATATAAATTAAAGGCTATGCTGAACTATTATCCACCAGAGGGAGTTATTGTGTTATCAGCTAACACTGGAAAACATTATGTTACGCTTAGCGCAGGTGAGTGTAAACCCCCAGAGGGACAGGCTTTAGACAGTAGGATGTTATGTCAATAGTTTA
>JAODUK010017104.1:167-26821 GCA_027564635.1 Typhlichthys eigenmanni | reverse complement strand
TATGTTTCTGTTAATGTATGTTAGTTTGGAGATTTGAGTTATGTTTAGTTTATGGCCTTTGAGCCAGGCCGTAACAGGACCTAAATTCTAAATAAATATGTATGTAGTCAACTAAGAGAATACAATTATTTTTTGATCCCGTTTGCTTTGCGACACGAAGTAGACATGTAAGAAACATTTTCGAGTCAAGAAAATCTGTTTGACGTGCATTTGTTGAAGTAGAAGACTGTGGAAATATGTAATTAGTAAGTCTACAAATCCCGTGTCATGGTATTTTTGCGCCACCATCCACAAGCCAAAGAAAGTATTGTTTAGGTGACGTGTGTTGTGTGAGACGGAAGCTAGAAAGTAGTTCACTGAGCGGTTACACACAAAACTAAAGATTACTTTATACTTGTACAACAAACTGCAACATTCTTTACTTGAACAATGATATTTTAAATAGACAAACATAATATGTGTACTTCGTGTCACAATTCACGGGATCTAAAAATAATTTCATTCTCGCCGTTGACTACCATACAGAATTTTTTCCAAACTTAGGTCCCATAATGCAGAAGTGACTAGGCTCTCTATCATGGTGCATGTTGTATACTAAGGCACATACAGCAGTATAACTGTTAACGTTAAACATTAAAGATGACACAACACATTTCTTAGTTCACTGTACAAAATCATTTTTTGTATTTTTCTTCCTTAATGACATACAACAGGCGACCCGTAAACAAAAAGAAATATTAGATACAAGCTAGAATGCAATTCAAAAATATATATAACAAACTAAAAGCAGGTCTCTTATCCCTTGTACTTAGATGAAAGTTTGAATACAGCTTAATGTGATGTACAAAATATCACACAGTGATAAGTTGCTATATTTAAAAAATAATAATACAAAAAAAATTTAAAACACCCCACAATGATATTTCTTTACCTTGGCCTCTGACTGCACTATTGTTTAAATATATTGTTCTTTTTTTGTCTTTTTAAAACTTTTATTTATTTTTACAAGTGAGTTTTTGCCATTATCAATTACCAGCAGTGTATATGCCCAGCAAAAAAAATGTATTTACTTTTGGTACTACAGTATTCTTACATCTTAATAATCATAATGATATAAAACAAAATATGAAAATATACAGCACATCATGGAATTGTCTTATAATTTAAAGTCTCTCAAGTTTCCCATCTTTCCCATCTCATTTGTCTTTTCTCAGTAAGGGGACATGATTGAGAACAGCTAGTGTTTTACAAGAGTATATGACATGCATTGTGGATTTTAAAAATGACACAGCGCTAAGAAATATCTGCAAATCATTCTTTCTGTACCCTGTCTGTAACCAGTCCAACAGTAAATGAGACCTTAACCAAACCAAAGCCCATCTACTATAGATGAAGTGCAACATGGAGCCGCGTGGTGAATAGGTTTAAAGACAGTTCTGGTAGCACCCGCAGCCTGATAGAAACACACTTATGTCATTGTGACACTTCATAGTTCAGATCAACTGGTCCTTAACCACAAATCTGCCAAATTACACTTAGTGTAAACCTACTGTATATTTACACCACCCTGTTTAAAAGAAACATTTGAGTTAACCTGAACAGAGAAGTACTGTGTTTCCATTTCCATGAGGCAAAGGGGCAGAATGTTGTGCCTCTAGGCATCTTTGGGCGATTTGATGTGACCTTGTGATCCTTACTGACCCAGTCAGAGGAGGTAGAGTCTGCCTCCAACCAAATTCAGAAAGCTTCATATTTTAAGCAATAAATTATGTTCTAATAGGTTGGGATAACTGTTCGACCACTCAGGTCAGATCAGAAAGTATGGGACAGATTTAGCTAAAGATAACGTGATTGTAGCTACCTGCAAAAACCCAGGAGGCCACCGAAGGAAATGAAAGAAGGTCTGCTTCTTCAAAATTCATTTATGCATTATCAACTCACGACCTCATCTAAATATCTTCCTACATCTCATACAGGCCCAACTTAGACATATGTTCAGAACCTCATAATAAACAGCAACAGAAAGTTTAGTCTGGTCTCAACTTTTGTTATCTGGACAATAAAAAAAAAACCCTCTTCCTTGACTTCCTGCCTCATTACATTTCCAGAGGCTGTTTGACTCATTTATTTGCCGGCCTGGAGACTCCCCACCCCACTGACACAGGAAGGAGGGCCGATACATCATTAGTGCTCTGGGTAATATGCTGTTGTGCAAATGATGCATTATAAACAACAAGAGTGAACAGGATACTCCACACAGGGGGAGTCTGATGTCATCTGAATAAATATTGAACTGAAACTACCACTCACAGTGGCACTAACCTCAGCAATGTGTAACCATTGCAGTAGTCCAAACTATTTCTGTCAATGACCAGTCACTTTTGCATACTCCCTCGCAAACCAGTTCTGACAGAGAGGAAATCTACATAGTTAAAAGTGTAATTAAATAAAAACCAAACTGTTTAGAACAGGGTTAAACAAATTAATTAAATGATTTGCCAATGAAACATTAAGCCAGTTAACACACACACACACACACACACACACACACACACACACACACAGAGTCCCTGATTCTGACTCAAGACTAACTAGGTCTTTCTTAGCACCATGATTGAGCTATAGTGCACAAGCAAACAAGCATAGATACCCAAACATCTTGCACACAAAATTCTGGATTTCCCCCATTCCAGTACCACAACAGAGCTCCTACAATATCTATTGTATAGCTATAACCGGCTAAAACGGGATGCAATCTGCAGAATAAGGAAATTAACTGTACAAATACATGAACTGATCAGGATCAGGATCATGATCAATCGTACTTCCACGATTGTGGAAATCTTTTGTACGAAAGTTTAACACAAACAAACATTCTTAAAATTCGGACACAATAAAATAATCAAAATTTGTATCCATGTTTGGGTTATAAAATAAAGCTTTTTCGCAAACACTGGATATCAATTGACACGCACGCACACACACACACAGCATTCTCACAACCTAATGAATGCAGACAAACTTCACTGAGGTCTTTGGAATGTAACACACCGATTTCCTGTGAAGCAATGTCAGATGTCTTTTGCCATTCCTGGGTATATTACTGTGAAGCCCATGGTATACTTCATACAAAACACGTCTTATTCCTTGTATTGTTTCCTTTGGTCGGCCCCGGGTGTGTGTAACTACGCAGAATCAAATGTACTAGCAAATACCTCAAGACGTAGTGTGTGCTAACAGAACACACTAAAGAAAAGTTGCCATCTTGCTTCTCCATCATTAGCAGTCCATTTCGTGTTTGGATGTTTTGTTCAGAGAGGTCCACCCTTCTCCTCCTCTCTTAAGAGAGTGTCTCAGTGAGTATACTAGCATTTACTGTAGCAGACTGAGAGACCCCGTTTGTCAAGTATACCACAGGCTTACGTTTAGTGTGCATTCAAACTGTAGCAACGAGTGTGTTAAGCCTCGTTATCTATCGAAGAAACAAGACTTAAATGTAAATGCAGTGGTGCCTTTGTGCGTGCTGTATACAAGCGTCTCTCTAGAGGTTCGTTGTAAAAATGTGTGTTCACAGCAGTTCACGCCCGCAAACGTGCGATGTAGTGACCATCAGCGCACTGATAAGTGATAACTGGCTGTTGTAGTGTAAAAAAAGAAAAGGCGTTACAACATTTACAATGGAATATCGGCCAGCCAGAGACAACATAAGAAGCAGAATGATCAGTGTCACAACAAGTCACTGAGGCATCTTGGGACAACCAGGCATTGCTGCAGGGTGTGTCCTGTGGTGGAGACCCAGCCAGTGGGGTGCAGGACAGACAGATGAGTTATGTATTAGTGTGTGAATGTGAGGGAGGTGAGGTTTATCTCCATTGTAGTCTTCAGTCTCGTTTGGCTCGATGATCCTAAGTCTCTGGGGTCAGGAAAAAAACAAACAAAAATAAACCTATCTATGAAGGGCTACCCGGTCTTGTAAACTGAACACATTGAAAGATATTACCATTATATTACAGTTATTTATATATGCGATATAAATGCCTACATTTGTTTACCCAGTGTTAATTTCATTTCACCCTGTGATTGCTTAGTGTGACGGACTACCTCTAAGCCGCTGTCTGTAAATAATATTTGTTTAAGTTGTATTAATTTTACACTTACTGTTTCATACTTTCATTTAACAGTACATATTTGCTCATTTGAGTGCATGCATTTTACATGCAATTTAGTTGGCATGTTGTCAGTTATATCATTTATGTTGATACCGTTGTTTTCTTGTTCCAAGAGTCCATGCATGTACACCTGAGGCAGACCATTACCCTTACTTGGACTAAACCAACTATTTTGGAGCAGCAAGGCTGTCCCTACATACTGTATCTGGACGTTTGTTTCATTATTATCTAGGAATTTATATTCTTGTTGTTTAAATTATTTAAAATGTTTATTTATATTCTACATTCGTTTACGTTAATCTCTCGTGTTTCATGAGTTTAATGTAGTTCATTATCTCCCTTCCGTCTTATTAGGCTAGCCTGTCTCTTATATAAACCCAATTTGGATGTTCATTTATTAGGTCAGTGATGTTGTGTTCACACGTTAGGTGATGGTGTCTTACGTTGACCTCATTTTGTTACATTCATTTTTTCTTTTCACTTTAAGATGATTATATTTTGTATTTGAGATAAATTAATGCCCACCCATTCACTCAGCCCTGTTGTCCTCTTGATATGCTGTTTGGCCGCTGACATTTAGAAAGAGCTCTATAAATACAATTTAATACAAAAATAAAACAAATAAAACATATTGTGCACCCCTATAACACACACACACACTCACTGCGTGCTGCCCTCACCAGAAGAACGATGTGGTCACACAAAGATCTTGGCGAGCGCGTCTGCGCCTGCGCTGGCGATGAAGGGCTGCGAGGCGTGGAAGGCCACATCGTGGATGGCCTCGTCGTGCTTCTTCCTGTGGGCTGTGATCTCCTGAACGCACGTCCTGTTGTCCAGCATCCACAGGCGCACCGAGCAGTCGTGGCCTGCAGGTGGCAGCAGAGGAAGCAGATGTAGAACCATAGCAACACAGTTTTGAAGGTGTCTCAGACAGTAGTTCTACATAATTATATGTCACTCTGGAATACTGTGCTTTACACAAATGTTATTATAGTTAGGGTGTGATAAATAGATATAAAAAACATACAAAAACATAAATGAATAAAATACAGTACGGCTCTGGAAAAACGTAAGATACTGCACATAAAAAAATATATATATATATATATATATATATATATATATATACACACACACACACACACACACACATACATACACACAGTATATTACATTTAAATAAATAAAACATTTCGTACTATTTACAAGACATCCAGTTATGTTTGTGCGATCCAGGTGCTAAGGAATACTTACTACCAGAGATGAGATACGTGCCCTTGGGGTCTGTAGTAAGACAGGTGACAGCATCCAGATGGGCCACCATTGAATGGACCACTTTACCTGCAACAAGACACAAAATGCCTTCAGAACTACGTCGTGGAAGGAAAGGCAGATCACTGGGAAGGCCGACGCATACACACCTGTCTTGTTGTCTAGGAAGCGGATAGTTCGATTCTCATGAGCAGTGATGGAAATGGGTTCAGACGGGTGACTGACAACACGGTTGACCAGATCGCTGCCTGCAGCGGAACACAAACACAAGCGCTCTTACAGCTCTTACCCAGTTTACGCCGGGTCGCGGTCCGGCTCCGTCACGGAGCTCTTTTCAATGCAAGTGACCACCAAAGAGGCCCAGAAGCGGCCCAGGAGCGGCTCTCTGCTCGGTTCCGCAACAAACCAAGCCAACTGCTCCAACACATTTACACTGACAGCATTTGGCAGACGCTTTTATCCAAAGCGACTTACATGTAAGTACATGTGTCATTAGTTGGACAGGTCACACACCAGCAATTGTAAGCAACCAATGTTATATCACAATAGTTAGAGCATTTTGTCAACACTTCAGAAGGTAGTCGCACTCGCTTCGTTATTCAGGCCGACGCAAACACAAACAACACCTCAATGTATTTGCCTTCAACAATGTACACACCTTCCTTGGTCTGAGTCTCCAGGACCATGATGCTCTGCTCTGTGTTGAGGTCAAACAGCAACGTGTCACCCCCATCAAATGACACAACCACCTGGTTAGGGTCAGAAGCCACAAAGGCCACTGAGGTGGGAGTGCCATTCTCTAAAAGAACATGCGATATTAATTTAGTTTAGGTTCAGCAAAATAGGCTTGCTTATATAGTATATTAACAAATACATCAAACATACATATCTTATTAATATGATAAAGCACTTTTAAAATCAGTGAGTGTCAACCAAAGTGCTGTGTAACGAAATGTAAATAAAACAAAAGGAATAAATAAAACATGAAGTCCTGTAATAAACCATATTGTCAAAGGACATGAATACAATGAAACATACAATACACACGGATGCCTAAACAAAGAACGCTTCTGCTACCTTTCTCCTTATTGAAGACCGACAGGCAGGGGGCAGAGCTCTGCGGGTCCCATATGCGAACTGTGCCATCGGCAGAGCAGGAGGCCAAGCGATGGTGGGCTGCGGAGTACGCCAGTCCCCAGACGCTGTCGTCATGGCCGGCCAGCACACAGCTTTCAATGCCAGGGTCTGGACAGACAGACAGAGACATAAGAACATTTACATTCACAGCATTTTGTCCGAAGCGACTTACGTACTTGTAGTACGTTTGTCAATACTGTAGCTGGACAGGTCACGCACCAGTAAGTGTAAGCAAGCAATATTATATCAGGATAGTTACATCAAATAGGAAATGTCTCTGAATGTGTTCTCTCAAGCTTCTCAGCCACTAGGGCTGAGTATCGGCAAGGACCTCACGATTTGATAAGTACCAAGATACATTTTTTTAATAGAGTACATTTTTTTTTTGTGCTAAATAAAAAATACATGTTTTTAATGCATTAATACTAGGGGCTCGAAAGTCACAAAATGTTATAAAGACATATTGCAATATTCTGAATAGATTTATTTGCACACTTCTTTCCACTAAATTCTACAACAAACATGATTAATGTGAGAAACAATGGAGGTCAATGAATAACCACAATTTACTGCCTCAAAACCCAACGAGTGGTTGATTCATAGCAAACATCTCCAGAAGGACTTAATATTGAGGTTAAGGACATTATGCCGGTAACCACTACACGACTTTTTTGTCTCTCACGATTGTTACCGTGTCAGATTAGACGAACATTGTGCGATAAATTCTTGACGTGTCGCGGCAGGGAGACGGGCAACACTACACGTACGACACCGACCGATCACAGTATGCTGTCGATCAAGACCTGGCGCGAGATCATGGGTCATCGGGGAGGAGGGGTCAAGAAGTTGTCAATCATGGACACACAAGCGCTGTGTGTGATGTTGGGGATTTTATGCTCAGAAAAAAAGAAAGAAAGAAAGAAAGGAAAACGTCGAAGCAGCTTTGGTTTGAACCTCTCCGACTGTTAGGCATTTGTTTAAAAAAAAAACGAGGCCACGCAGCCGTCCGATCCAGTTATACATATCTACTGAATCATTACGTGCAAGCAGGGATTCTCCGATCCTTGCTCTCTCAAGCACGCACACACACACACACACACACACACACACACACACACACGCACAAAATGGCACAGCTCTGAAGCAGTGGTGCAGATCCTCTCATGCCCTGGCTGTCAATAGACTAATCTGCAGCCATACCGAACTATAAAGTTGGTAAACGTTTATTTAGTAGCATATGCATCCATCCTATTGGTTAACGTGAAGGAATATGTCGGAGCACCTCGTAGGGGATGTCAAACTAGGAGAGAAAATTTAAAAAATTCTAACATGCTAGTCTTTTCGTCGGGACGTCGTGAGGCGTCTCAGATGTCTCGTAGCCTATCTTAGAATATGTCACACTACACGGAGTAACGACGCCTGTCGTCGCTCCAGACGAGCTACGTTCTGTCCCGACGCTGAAAATGCGTTGGTCACGACCAAATCGGGTCAAAATCGGCCTGAAATCGTGTAGTGGATACCCGACATTACACACTGAAGCGTTCAACATAACTAATACATATATTACATCAAGTCAAGTGAAACTCCTATTGTCTGATACTTGAATTCCTAACAGACTCACCATAGTTGTCATATGGATCCACGTTGAGGTCTGGAATCTTCCAGCAGCGCACCGTTCCATCTAGGCCTCCACTGTAGCATGATTCCCCATCCTCACCCATAGCCAGAGAAAGAACAGCTCCACTACACCAACAAAGAAGTGTAGTAGTTTGTGTTAGTTTCATGTTTGTTTGTTCTCCGTGATAAATAATCCTCATGTTTGTAATTGTCCAATGAGACAGGCAGATGCCAGTTAGAGGGATTATGGAAATCCACCTCCAGGTAATGGTTTTATCATTTGTGCCTTACATTGTAGTGTTTATCATGTACCATCTCATATGTAATATCCTGTTTCCTATAACTTTTTGAAGTGTTGTTGATCCAATATCATTTTACCATTCCATCCATCCATCCAATATTTTATTTTTTAATAATTTCTTAAATTGTAAGGCACTTTGAGCTGTGTATGAAAATTAATAACAACAACAATCATCTGTGTATACACGTGACACATGCTTGCATGCTTGTGTGTTCAGCTCACCTGTGAGCCCTGAATGTGTAGACAGGCTCAACATCAACCGCAGCATTCCTGTGGACAGACACAGTTCTGATTGCAGTCCAGATGCTTACGGCATCACTATTTGTTGTGCATCTCTACGCATTATACTAATGATGAGTCTACCATAGCAGGGGTTCCCAAACGTTTCTGTGCCAGGACCCACCTAGAGAGGACTAATCTATTTAGAGACCCACCAAACACCATGTACCAGTAACAGAATTTTAGCTAATGCTATACCTGTGCGTGCGGCAAATTATTTCCGATCCAGAATCTATATGCACCCGGCTAAATAGGACGTCATTCAATCAGGAACAAGTAGGCCATTTTGCTGCAACCTTACTCACGACCAATGAATGGAACAACACAATAGTAACGATTTAAAGAGCTATGTTCCTACTTCTTGGAGTGGATGGCTTTGTTGAGGTTCCAGAGTTTGAGTGTTCCGTCCTCGGAGGCTGTGAGCAGCACAGGCTGGCTGGGGTGAAAGGTCAGGGCGCGAATGGCATCAAAGTGGCTACGCAGGGTGAAGCGAGGGTTCCATGTCTTCTTGAACTCCTCTCTGCTATCCTGCATCTAACACGCAACACCCAGCGAAAACATCTTAGAGACGCGTGTACCAATGGATGAATATTCAAAAACAACAACAACTAGAAACTTTATTGTCAACAAATGTGGAAATTTGCCATTAATAAATAAGAGTAAGCAAACAGGGTTCAAATGAGAGTGATGTTCTGGGTCAAAATGAACATTAGATGAATTAGAACAATGAGTCATGGGTGAGGCCACAACAAACACTGGAACAATAATGCCACGGCACACAAGCATACACATGACTGTTCATCACTGTGTTTCACGCAGTGCACACTTACGTCCATGGAGAGATCGTTGTCATTGGCAACGGTGAGGTCAGCCAGCTCGCCCAGGTTCATGTCCCCGCCACCAACAGCGTCCATGATGAAAACGTCAGAGGAGAAACCCAGAGCCCCGCCTGCAGGCCCAGAGGAGACATTGCACCACATTCGGAACTATAGCGCTGAATCTTATGACCTTTTAATAAAATGTATGGTCTGCAGTTGGGAGTGAGCATAACTCAGTGTTGTGCGAGTTAATCTCAGAGGGCGGGGGGGGGAAGGTGGTCTTACCTTCCCCAGAACGAGCTTGTCCGGACACTGAAGGGGGTGGGGAAGGTTTTGGGGGGAAGTCCGACATCATGCCCTGTAACTTGTTCCTGCGGTTCTCTGAACCCAACAAGGGGAGACACAGAACGCCCACATCATGCAGAGGTGAGACAGCCCGACGAAATGGACAGGAGAGACACAGGCAGATAGACAGACAGGCAGGCAGGCAGACAGACAGGCAGGCCATTATAGAATAAAGAAAAGAAAGGTAATGAAAGACAGAAAGGTCACTCAGAAAGAGGGACGTTTCGAGACCAGATTCACGCACAAAACACATAAATCAGATTTAATAAGAGAAAGCACTTCTGGAGCGCAAATGGAAACATGGTCATAGAAAAAAAGAAAAAAAAAAACAACACAGCGGAACACTATTCTCCCAGAGGAGCCGTGACCACAGAACAGGAATGACAGACACGCAGGTCACAGCGACAGACTGACAGGGACCGTGAAACAGGCACAGTGAGACAGGTGCTTGGAAAAGACGCTGGCTTTATTGACAAGTAGAGGATGCCAAGAAACAGTGAGGAATAATGGGGAATGGGTGGCGGTGGGGGGGGCAGAAAGATACAGGAAAGAACAAACTGGTGTGGCAGTGATGGCAGCAGCGCTGGCTGCTGGGGATGTTGCTATGGCAACAGCAGCGTACCTAACTCCCGTCCGTCCCCCGAGATCCGGGCCTCTCCCGCCCCCTCCCCCTCCTCCCCAGAGCCTAGGAAGTCAAACTCGCTGAGTGCATCCTCGGAGTCATCTTCATCTTCCTCGTCGTCGGGGTCAATTTCTGTTGTCATGGGCTCCGCCATCTGGACACAGAGCAATGGAGGGTGTTTGGAAGGGGGGGGGGGGAGGGGGGAAGACATGCCAAGACAAAAGCAGAGGATAACAGAGTCATGGTTTTCATTTCACAGGCGGCAGGCCTTATGCTGCGCTCACATGGCAAACCGGACATCATGTTAGTGTAAGTTTACCTTTACGGCATTTGGCAGACGCTTTTATCCAAAGCGACTTACATGCAGTACATTTGGCAGTAGTTGGACAGGTCGTATACCAGCAATTATAAGCAAACAATATTCTAAATAGAACAAATACAGCATAATGTCATTATACCTATTACCACGTAATCAACCATAAATAGGTAATGGCCTAGCTAATAAAGTGCATACAATGTTTGTTTGTTTTTGTGTGTGTGTGTACGAGAGCAGGTCAGTGTAATTACTTGTAATAATGCGCGGCCTAATGTTAATATAGTCAAACTTTTTGCCGTCCAGATGTTCGTAGCTCACAGAGAGAAAACATTGACATTGAGAAGCTAATATTTATGGTGTATCAACACTATAATACTACAATAACTACGTAAAACCTTTGCCACTAAATAATTGTATGGAATGCTTTTTTAATAAACATTTGTAAACAATGTGACATCACCGTAGCAACTGCCATTGCGTCAGAATATGGTTTGCCGTCTGCCATGTAAACGCAGCATTACACACATGTGGTACAGCCTGTGACAGAAATGAAGCACACCTTGACTCGAGACTTTTTGCTTTTGCGCGGACCATCAACGCACTCCGGGCCTATGCCCTGGAAGTCGTCTTCCTCATCGCTGTCGTCCTCGTCGTCATCCTCACAGCCATGCAGGAAAGGGATCTTATCCAAGATGGAGCCACCCAGGAGCTCTTTGCTACCCTCCTTCCCCGCGTTTCTAAAAGTACAGTGTCAATATGACATCAGACTCAATAGCAACTAGCTGTAACCCTGCATTCACAAAGAAGATTATTGTTGCCACCATATTTCATTGTGTGTTATATTTATTGTATACGATTAGTGAACAAATAAATACTCTGACTGGCTTTGGGGAAAAAATACAAAAGAAATACAAAAATAAATTCATAAATCTAATTGAGAATGTCTCAACACTGCATCTCTTGCTCTTGTCAATGGTCAAAATTTGTAGGTCTTCATTTTAATTAACTAAATCAACATTTTGGAATTTTAAAATGTTATAGTGCAATAATGATTCATTAAGGAAAATAATAATCATCACTAAAAATTATAATCTAAACTAATAAATAAAAACAAATAATGATAAATAATAATATCAACATTTCCAACCCGGTCAGGAGTCCTGTACTGTAAGCGCGTCCCTTAAGGCCCCGATATACTTGCTTTGGTGCAATGCGTACACGTAGACAACCTTTGGTGCAACGCGAACACGTACACAACCTTTTGTGTAACGCGTACACGTAGCCAAGCGGCTGCGTCATAAAAGGAATTGTTCATATACTTGCCTGCGGACCTTGTGTACGCTTGGAGGATTTAAAATATATCCAGTAGGGGGCAGATCAGGTACAAACTACGCTCCAAAAGAACGCAGGACATATGCCCGATACTCCTGGTAGCCAGCTTGCGTACGCGTAATTAAAAGCAAGTCTATCGAGGACTTTAGGTTAAGTAAATTTTGCTCCCTTAAGAGAATTACCTCTTGATTTGCTCTTCAATCTGCCTGACCAGTAAAGTCTCTCCCCCTGTCGGGGGTTCTGGCTCCGGGGAGACTTCGCTGGCTGGTGGGCCGTTGACCTCGGGGCTGCTCCTCCCCAGAAGGGAGCGCACACGCTTGGAGCGCATGTCTAGGATGGTGTCTGAGTAGCCCACCTCCTCCAGGTACCTACAAGCATGGTGAAGGCACAAACACGGTCAGGGTTCCCTGGTCAGATGTCAAACTCCCTGACTTTCACTGACTTCAAATCTAAATTTCCGTGACATAATGAACAGAAAAACAGGTCACCAGAGCGATGTCGGTGAAAAAGGCCGACAATAACCAAACTGAAAACAAATCGTGATGATATTTTGATACAAATGTAAATATTCAGACCAGTAATTTAATTAGTTGACAGGTCAATATGTAATACCACATCCAGAAACAATTTGATGAATGGCAACTGAAATGTAAACATGCTACAAACAAAATCCCCTTATATTCGATGACTCAACCCCCCACCCCAATATAATAGACAAAATTCCATGACTTTCCATTTCTGAAATAAACTGTTTCAAATTACACGATATCGCAGAAATCCCATGACCAGTGGGAACCCTTCCCAGTAGTTATCACAGGCTGCTTAAGTCTGTCGGTCTGAAAACAACACAATTATCTCTAATAAACATGTATAGACTATTAACCATTTTTAACCGTTACTTGACGTACTTGCGTAGCAGCTGACGACCCTCCTTCCAGGATATTTGATTGGCTGGCTCAGAATCGGACTCAGCTGGCCCGTTGGGTACTACAGAGGAAAGGAAGCATTAGTACGGTGAATGACCTACCAGTATAAAAGCAGGCAGACAAAACATCCTGCTTTTACAAACAGCTGCTTAGGACACCGTTTCAAAAGAAAAAACATGTAAATCAGACATGTAAATCATTGAATACAGTTTTAATATAGTACTGTCTAAAGGTTTTGGTAATACATACACTGGTCTGTCTCTGTTTCTGGTTTTTTGTCCCCAGGATTCTGTTCAGTGCCTGTCTTTAGCTTCTGATGTTTTGCCCTGTAATACAACAATCCACCACATGAGGGCAGCACAACCGTGAAATACTAATAACTGTTGAAAGCAAGCCACACATGAATGAACCATCCAAGCCCAGCTGAAGAGCCTGCGACTGACCTCTCCTGTTTGAGGGCATACTCCAGCATCTTGATTCGTCTCACCAGGTCTTGCTTCATATTCTCTTGCCCTTTTCTCTCACCCTGAAGGAATGCTACCTGAGACTGCACACAAACAAACCCAAAAACAAAAGGAAGAGAATGGTAAAACAACACACAGCCACATGTAGGCACACAATTTTGAGTTGGACCAAAAAAAAAAAAAAAAAAATTTGCCCCTAGACTGAGATGTGCGCTGAACACAAACAGGGAGCATTTTTACAAGCAGCACACAACCCAGAAGAATAAGTAGAGGGTTGTGGAGCAAGGCTCTTTATTTTTAACTCAACCAAACCAAGCACTCGCCACACAACGGCGGCAGGGGCCAAACAAGACATTGGCTGGCCCGCTGCTCATAAACTCCCACACCTGTTTCCTCTCAAGTTTTCCCTTCCTTTGGAGCCTTCCCACAGCATGAGAGGAAAAGGGAAGTAATATGAAGACTGGGAAGTAACTCAGCCTTCAAGCTTGGACTTTACCGACATATCTTTTGATAAGCCTTTCCTCATAAACTCAAAGAAAAGTCTTGACAGCAATGAAGCAACAGATGTACACTAGGACATTCTCAAATGCCTCTGTAGGACACAGAGCAAATGATAAAAACAACGAGTCTTGGTCTGGAGATCCTCAGTTAAACACAGCCATCGTTAGCTTTACCCTGATGCAATCTGAGAAATAGGGCACACATTTGACATCTCGCTTTTTCAACATATTTCACTTGGCACTCATCAGCCTGCGTTTCATCAGCTTCTCCTTGGTGCGTAGCGGTGCCACAGGCTGTAATACTGCTATTTCACACTCCATTTCTCTTGCTATTCTCTCACATTCACACAGTCCCCCAAAACTAGAGCAGTCTAAAAACAGCCTTGCGGGGCTGGCACTGCCATCTATGATAGTGTAAAAAAAGCAAATTTTTAAAAAAAACACACAATTTAAAAAAATAAAACGCACTCCCGCGAGATACGAAAACAGACAGCATAATGCCGGAAACAAAAAAATGTATCTCTTTAACAACCTCTTCAAATGGGCAATCCAGATTAATGTATAATTGTTTTCCATCATACATGATGATAGCCTAATCTGGCTATCATCTGGCCAAGATTACTTTTAAACTACTGGTAAATAAAAAAACATTAAAATGGTAGGCTGCATTTCCACTGGATCTTGAATCTAAACCGCACAATTGTTCGACGTTTAATTGAAACGTAAAAAATATGGAACAAGGGAAATGATGAGAACCACTGTAAGGACACAGTGTAGAGGAAGATATTTCCCTTAGTCTGTTCAGAATAGATATAGGTCATAAGGAACCCTGCTGCGCAAACTAGCTACACTACCCTTGGGTACCAATGGACTAAAAGACAGCAGGTTATGGGAATATGTCTAGAGAGGTATGCCATGCATTTCTACAGACACACACACACACACACACACAAGCTACAACCTGCTAAACAGAGCTCTTTCCCACGTCCACACACACCAATGTCAACCAGTGTTCAAGACAAGTGTGAGACAAGTTCACACTGGTCTCAATATATAATAACACACAATTTACTCTTCACAACTGTTCCACATGGTTTTATTTTGACCTTGAGATATGAGATATTGCGTGAGACAAAACGCGATTTGGATAACCATTGACAACTCTTGACATCTCACTTGTGGTTCTGTTTCTACACCTCTGGTCTGTTCTGATGTGAACATCAACCTGCTGGAGAGATTAATTGGTGTTATTCATAATGATGCATTAACCTCATTTGTTACTCAGTAAAACAAAGAAATTCAAGTACGGCAACATGTCGACTGTGTTTTTGTTACGAGTGAAAGAAAAGAAAAAAAGCATTGCTACATCAAAGTTTGCAAAAATGCTATCTTTGTGTGCCAATCTGAAAACTCACTGAGCTACCCAGAACACTGCTCCTAAACCATTGTAATGTATGTATAACACATACAGGAGCAAACAGTCTCACAGGGACAAATGACTATCACTTTGTGATAAGAATGCACGTCTGTTTAAGATATATTTTGCTTTGGCTACTGCCGACCTAATTAACTCTGGATTGTCTCCAGTCCATATTAAATTAGGCCATACTGACTGACCGAATTATACCTTTTCTTTTATTGATTACCTAAATTTCACAAAACATTCTATACAATTGCTTGAAAGAGAGCCAGTATAATTGTACATGCTTACAGTACTACTAGGACTAAGACCCTTGATCACTACTAAAACTAGCAGTGTGTACGTGTGTATTGTACATGCAAGGACATCCCATCTGGCCTAGAGAGAGGTCTCCATGCCAGTCACCCGAGACACAATATCACAGGTGTCCCTAACAGGTGTATAAAACATAAAAAGACACACTGCACACACAAACATTGCAGGCTACATTCACACTGTTTAAGCATCAACACTGGAGTTACATGGCTACATGTCACAATGTCATTATCTTCATGCCATAGCATTTCTTAATGAATTAGCCTATAGCTAGCATATTGAGTTATGCAAGCACACATTAGAATGTGTGTGTGTCAGCTAAAGAGGTTAACATTCAAACATAAAATCCCAATCTCTTTCCCCTGACTACATACACTAATGATGTGCTGAACATGAGTTTGACTTGTTCAGGAGTCATTTTTTCAGTTCATATTATGATCTTTTCATTTCTATTTATACTGTCTGTGCATTGTAATGTGTTGTTGTTTAGTTGTTTTCTCTTTACTGGTATTGACCTAAGTTTCTGCAATAACGTTTAATTCAAGAGAAAGTGAAATAGGTTTGAACTGGCTCCATTGCATTGAATTGTGATAGAGGGTAGTAATAACGGTAGGTTGGTCAACCCCAAGGTTAAGTGTGTGTGTTTGATTCCTGAAATACCCAAATACCTGTATCCTAGTACAAATTGTATGCTACTTTTTGCAAGTCACTTTGCATACAAGAGTCCACAACATATCTAGTCTAACTGTAATATGATTTGCCTACAGAATATAACTGCCTCTGCAAGCTAAACAAAAAGAAGAGGAACTGCATCTCAATGGATGGAGCAAACCTGCATCGGGGAAAATAATTATACTGTAACAAATACACAGTGGGAAAGTGGGAAACGGATACATGTATATCGAGCCAATGCAGTAACGGTGCCTGTAAAATACCAGGCCTAAATATGCCTATTGCATGTGTGAAAAGGGCTTTACACCGGGGAGAGATTACAAGTAACCTACTTTAAGTGTTCCGATTGGGATCCATGGTCACTGTGACGTGAAACATTCTGTAAGCATATCGGGGTAGATATATCTGCCTTGATTCATTAGCCTTCAGAGCTCTGAAATCAATGCTTTTGTTAAGTACGATTGTGTAATGTGCCGGCGTGTGAGAAGGAGAAGTACTTTAAATTCGTTATTTACAAAATGTAGGGTAGTAGTCTAGACTGGATCAAGCGTGCGGTCGATGCTCTTATTGGCCTGTTACAATCTTCAGTAGTAAAAACTACAGCTGTTGTGTGTTGACAGCATCTCCGTTACAACAACACAGGCCACATTTTTTTAAATACTTGCCCCGTGGTGACTAGCCAGCCAGAAATTAGACAAATCACAAAATCACATTTCTACAACAATAAGAATAATATTTGAGCTGTTAAAAGTCGAAAACAGGCTATCCACGAGGCCTCTCTCGGCTAAAAAGTAGTCATGGGAAGATTGCATCTGTAGTATTTGGCTACAGTACGGTAGCATATGCCTTTCAGCGATATGTTGATCTGAGTCTGAGTGCCGAACAACAGAAATGTACTTTTGATTTATGAATAAGTCTGCACATGTTTATCAGAATATAAGCATGTTGACTGAGTGATTAACCGTTACCCTAAGTTCGTCTCTCTCTGCCTCCCAGCGATATTTCTCGGCCTGGAAGCGTCCCCACTCGTACTGGATAAAGTGCAAGATCCCAGGAAGCGAGAGGCCTGCCTCCATGTCTTGCGGTTCCCGAGGCTGCGACGATCCTGCAATAGCCCCTGCTATAGTTGCTGGCGCTGAGGTAGCAGCAGTTGGTGTCGCCGGTCCGAGTGTTGCCTTCGGCCCGTTAGGGTTTCGCCCCATTCCACTACCTCCAGTATTTGGGCTTTGTCCGCCAGCTACTCCGCCAGATCGATCCGCCTCCATTTTAACGCTCAATCTTTCGCCAGGACAAGGAGGTGGAAACAGTCAGAGAGAATAATAATAATCCAGTCCTTTTAGGCCCAACGATCATAGACCACAGGAACCTCCCCTCCTTTCTTCCTTTCTCGTAAAATAAAAATTACTATTCAGTCCGTAGTGTACTTCACTTCCGTTTTCAAGCCTTCAAAATAAGTGTTACGGTACCGTACCACAAACATATTCATTCATACCATCATGTTACATGATGAATGATAGTAATACTTTTACAGTCTATTTTGAAGTTGTAGATCGCGTGGACAATAGGACACATCTTTTAGCTTAGTATTTTATGAGTTAATTTGTATTGGAATACTGATAGCATGTCACCAAGCCAATAATAAAAATGTTGTTACTCTTATTCGGTGTGAAACGGGTCTCCACCCAGTGTTTCCACCTCGCTGCTGGAAATGCACGTATATTTACAATATGTTTAACCGCATGGTCTAAACGTGCTCCAAGAGTAGATGAGAATGAATGATGTTTATGATCTTTCACGAACCTGCTGTTGGTAGGACACACTTAAATAGTTCGATGCGTTACCGCACTGTTTCTTATGGTGTCTATCAAAATAAAAGATAGGCTTTCAAACAGACATTTTTATCAATTAAATTCATGAAAATACATAAATAGATGTTTTATTTATTTATTTATTTATTTATTTATTTATTCATTCATTCATTAACATCATATTAGCGCTTCTATTAGTGTAGATCGTGTCGATTCCATTTTACTAATATGCACCAAATGGCACGCCGTCAATTTTTGGGAATTTATTTTGATAACTACACCGGAAAGGCAAATATTTTATCTTGTCGCTAGCAGGACATTCTCTAGACATTTTTTGTTCAGCAGTTCATATACGTTTTAGCCATATAGTAATATGCTTTGTTGAATCAAATGTTGACTCTCTTTAAAAGTATTATTTTAATTCTATATGTATTCATAATTATAATATATATTTGCTTAACCATGCTTAGACCTTTGTGTATCTATTCACGTTTATTAAGATGTCCTGTAGCCTAAACACAATATAAATGTAGCCTACAGTACTTGAAAATGTAAACACTTTTTTCAGACTTCATCTTAGAGATATATGTAAGGTAAGGTATGTACAATTCTTGGTGAAATAGCGGGTGTTGTTAACGTTATTACTACAATTTCTGACGTGAATGGGTGCTATACAGTGATCTTATTTTTTCATTGTGTACAGTGTATTAGACTACAGCTTAATGACTGACGTACAGTAGCCTACAGTACATGTTTGAATTGACTGGTTGTAGTTATTTTGTCAATTATTATTGAAAAGCCACAACAAATAATATGTCTATAATATATTTAGAATACACAGTATTTACAATTCTTCTAAATATTGTAACTGACCCCCGGAATAATTTATTTCGAAATTACTGTATTGTTTACAATTAATCTAATACAGATAACGGTCTATGGTAAACTCAAATACTGATGCCCTATAATATTTGTGTCAATTGGATTTACTGTCTCTGTTGTAACTAAATACATTTTAATATGATTGCTTGACATTTTATGCCAATTTTCTATTTCCACAGCTTGCTTTAAGCCCAGAAACACATACATCCCCAGTGTCCGTCCCACAATAAATGGGCTCTAAGTTAGTTAAACCAGCTTTCTGAGCTCAGACCAGTTCAGGTGCCATGCGTGTGAGTTTCTGCCAGGGACTGTTAACAGGAGCCATCGTCCTCAACCTCCTTATACTGTACTATGTGTCCCGGGCTCAGCAGCAGATGATGGAGAGACGGAAAGACCTCGGCAGGGGCTTAAGGAACGCTGGGCTGCCCTCCTCTGGGCTTGGAGGGGGCATTGGGGGTCTTGTGGGTCCTGTCGGTGGGCTCGCTGGGGCTGGAGCAGTAGGCGTTGAGGGTAACAACCGCGGGCCCCGTGTCACAGTGCTGCTCCGCGAGTTTGAGAACTTTGAGAATTACGTGGCAGACGTGGCGCGCTCCTTCCTCCGCCAGAGACCCGAGCTTCCGTTCATCGCTGTGGCCGACACCTTGCCTTACCCGCCGCTGCTTCTTCCGGAGGGCGCCCGTCTGGTGGTGCTCTCCCCCAGCCCCGAGCAGCCGCCCCAGGCTCGCCGGCCCGAGTTCCACGTCCAGACGGAGTTCGTCTTGCTGGTGCCCGACGGCGTGGAGCTGGAGCAGGGTCGAGCCGTGGAGCGGTTGGTCAGAGAGCTGGAAGGTGAGGGCGGAGGCCCCGTGCGGCTGGTGGCTGCCCCGGTGCTGGCTCGCTCTTCTGTCCAGTGCCTCCACCTGCAGGTGAGCTTGAGGGAATGGACCGCCGTCTACACGCCGGCGGCGTCTGGGAGCAGCGGGAGCGTGTGCACGGCCCTGCAGGGAGACGCGGTGGTCCTCGTCCGCACGGAGGACCTCTTCAACCTCTCCGTCCCGCTGGGGCGACCCCTGTTCCCCTCGCTCTTCGTCCAGACCTCGCTGAGAGGGTGGAAGGTCAAGCTGCTGGAGGGCCCCTGCTTCTCCGCCAGTCACCGGCCGCTCTTCACCTCCGCACACAACCAGTGGAAGGCGGACACGCGTCTGAAGGAGGCCGGGGGCCGGCTGGCGAAGAGCTTCGGCCTGAAGCGCCTCGTGCTGCCCGACGGGAAGGAGCAGTGGCACGGCTGCGCCAAGGAGACGCCGCGCTGCTTCGTCACCGTGCTGGACGACACGCCCGAGTACCTGTACATGGAGCGGTGGACGCCGCCCTGCTGCCTGCGAGCCCTCCGTGAGACCACCAAGTACGTGGTCAACATCCTGGAGAGCTCCGGCGTTCGCTACTGGCTGGAGGGGGGGACGCTGCTGGGCGCTGCCCGCCACCAGGACATCATCCCGTGGGACTACGACGTCGACCTGGGCATATATCTGGAGGATGTGCCCAACTGTGAGCACCTGAAGAACCTGGACTCAGGCTCCATGGTGGACGCCAACGGTTACGTCTGGGAACGAGCGGTGGAGGGGGATTTTTACCGAGTGCAGTACAGCGAGGCGAACCATCTGCACGTGGACCTCTGGCCGTTCTACCCGCGCAATGGAGTCATGACCAAAGACACCTGGACAGAGCACAAACAAGACGTGGAGTTTCCGGAACACTTCCTGCAGCCGCTAGTGCCCATGAGCTTTGCGGGCATCACTGCCTTCGGGCCGAACAACCACCGCGCCTTCCTGGAGCTAAAGTTTGGAGAGGGGGTCATTGAAAATCCCCAATACCCCAACCCTGCTAAGAAGAGGCTGGATAGAAGCATTTTATGAGAGAGGACAATACATTTGCACTAGATATTTTAATTTTTTTTTTTTTTTTTGACTCACTCCAAAGGAATTGCCTGAGAAGATGTTTTAGCTCCATGTACACAAAATAGAGCTTGTATTACACTACAACATCAACTATAGTCATTGCCATTAAATGCAGAGTTAAATTAGCCTGGTGTAACCAGACTATAAATTAATTTTGTGATTAGGGTCTGGGCATGCTGCATTGGTAAGTGTTTGGAATCATGTACTCCTACTGGGTGTATACTGTAACTCTTGTTAATTGTTTGACTGAAAATACTAATGCGAACAGATTTGCCGACTACTTTTATTTTTTTTATTTTTTTCTGAGCAATAGTCGGACAGACAGAGCCAGGCCAGTTGAATACCTATATTCAGTCTAACCATTTCTACAATATATTCACTATACATATTCAGTTATGTATGACCTGCATAACATTACCATTTTACTCGCAAGAGGCATGGGTGCTTTTCGAAATACTATTGCAATGTCATCAGGCCAACATCTTAGCAAACATTAGCTGCAGTGATAACAAATAACAGGACCATGTTCCATCGGCAGCAGAGCTTATGTACATTAATAGCATTGCCTGAGTTGTAGTATAAGAGTTAATGACGTCTTAAAATAAAATTGTTTCATGGAATTGAGAATGTTGCGTCATTTTGCACAGTTTTGCTTTCTTCAGTTTGCAAGATATATGTATAAATAATACGGTACATTGATTCCATTTGTCTTTTTCATACATTATAAGTTATTTTCGAGCTTGTGAGTTGTGAATAATAACAGATCAAGCGTTCAAGTTATTTTATGTTGTTTGCTTACTTACAAGCCAGCAGTATAATGTTGATGAAGACTTATTGAGCCTAGCCTGCTAAAATTGTTCTATTATTTAGAAGTGCTGACAAGATCACTGGGAAATTATATGTAAATTCAATTTTAATCAGAATCTGGCAAATGTCTTCCAGGCCTTTTATATTAACAAAACATAGATGTTTACTAAAACAGTTTTGTCAATATCAAACCATGTGTGTGTCCTGTGTTACTATACTGAGCATGTGTGTAATATTAATTGGAATGTACTTCTTTCATTAAGTGTAGTATGGTGTAAAAAAAAAAAAAAAATTACAGATAATACTGGACATATTTACACATCTGCAGTTATGGGAAACCATTGTAACAGTGTTATTACCAGGGTATGATGTTAAAAACCTTTTCTTTTTTTGTTTACATTCTATATGTCAGTGTTATAATACAAATTTAAAGAAAATTATAAAAAATAAAGATGTTAGTAAAAAAAAATTTACATTACTCATAAGCCATTTTCATCCTTGCGACTTTAATATTTATATGTGAGATGTAACATTGTTTCGCCACCAGGTGGCAGTCTGAAATAATGAAAAATACTTTAGGGGTGCTCAGCCCCTAAAATGTAGGCCTACATAAAAAAATGTCTAAATCACAAATGACACTGTAGGCCTATCAATCTTTAATAAACAATAATACAATTTCTGGTGGAAATGTGTCTCTAATGCAAAATACAAAATTCTGTAAGAGGTTACAATTTAAAATGTAATGGAATATAATGCAATAAGGGTCTCAAGCATTCTGTATTGCTTTCAAATTCTCCCCCAAAATATTCTTCTGTGTGTAAGTTAGCAAAATGTAATGTTTAAGGGCTGACACTTTCCTTAAAAATTTGTTAAATTTTTTTTTTTAGGGGTGCTGAAAATAATTGTAGGGCTGCTTAAGCACCCTAAAAAGGGTCTCAAAACACCCATGGCTAGGGTTGTTACAATTTTAAAGGGTGTTGTAGTAAAAAATAATTTTACATAACAGGAATAACACATTTACATTGCCACAAATAGGCTTGTTAAAGTAAAGTCTTGAAATTCCTTTTTAATAGCTTGAGTGTTGAGTCCAAGTTGCACCTGTTGCAAGGCTGTAATATAATAGGCTACTCTATATTTGCAAGTGTACAGGGTGTGGCAGATGTTTCAACTGTTTGCCAACATTGTTTTGTTTAATTTATGAAATATAGTGCCACGTGTTGTCGAAGAGTACACAAATATGGCATGTCTTTTTTTTAATGCTATTTATATTTTTTCATGGTTCATACCGTGTAGCCTATGTTAAATTATGTGATAGCGTATGTAATTGTAATGTAGTTTTGCTGACCAAGAGGGCTACATTACAGGTATTGTGGATCAAACCATGACTGCCTGGGGGTCCCAACATATACTCCACTATCCCTGTCTTGCTTGCTTAAAGACATCTCAATTTGTATTTACTTGGTTGAAATTGGCATTACAAAAACATATTTTGACTTAAAACCTCCACAGGAGGGGCTTACATTCCCCTTACCTGGACCATGTCACAAGATCCATGTTTCAGTCAGTAACCATTTGCCCCTTGATCCAACAGGCATCATGTCAGCAACGACATGCTGACGTTGTGCAAGACTACTGCTGACAGTAGCCCACTTAGTTACTAATTATTATATGTGCATGACCAAATTAAATAATATTTGACATACAAGTTTATATTTCACATATTCAGCATTATAAATAAACATTACATATGTTATGGCCTAATTCTAGAACAATAATTAATTCTGGTAGGCTAGGCATGTTTCCATAGTTGCTATGTCACCTAAGTATAGTAGGCTTGTCACTTCAAAATCGCAGTCATGCTGTACATGCACATGCCATAAAAAAGAAGTCAATATAAGGAGGAAGAACCAAAATTACTTTATTTAGCAGCCAAGTCTTTAAAACACACATCCATTCTTGTAATTTTACAGGCAACCCTCTTTAGTCTCTCCATATTCTGCTGTAAAAGGCACAATTATATAGCCTACATGAATGCTAAAATATTTTTTCAAGTACTCAACTAAATATGGGACTGATATCCTAAAAGGACAGTAACGGACAAAACCACTTTACCACTTTCTCTCCCCATTCCAATATAATTTACAGACTCTACTTCAGAAACACACACACAACCTCAATAACATTTTATACATAGCCTATAGAGATAAATATACTCGTGGAATGATAGAACACCATTAAAGCCCTCATACTGTACAATCACAATCATACAAATACAATGTGTTGTAGCTATTATGTTAGCCTCCAATAACAAACTAGATGGTAGAAATGCAAATATGCCAGCAAATATTACCAGCACCAGGAAACAAACATTGAAAAACATGAAGCTAACATTATAAACATAGCCTAAGCCTACACATACTGTTGAAGCAGATATATTGTGTATAATGGATTTGTAGACATTTGGTAAACTCTTATTTGAAGTATTGCTTCAACAAACACAACCACATTTAAACTGATGTATCACCAACATCAACACTATAACTTCCTATCATATATTCCAAATAAAGTACCAATAAAAATGACAGTAGAAAGCTAACATGGCACAACTAATACATTATTAAAGCTCTATACAAAGATTTAGAAAAAATGATTGGTAGCAACCAGTCCTTCATCCACTGAAAGGTTTTGGTAGAAAGGTGCCAAACTGGAAATAATATCTGGTATAATAGTACAACCAGCATCCTCTTATTCTAAATGTACAATTAGAGTTTAGTTAACAGATGGCTCAAATATGCTTTTGGTTGTTTGATAAAATACAAATATAAAATAGATGCAAGAGTATATTTACAAAATAAACAAGGCTTTAAATAATAATGATTGTTACTGCCAGTTTACCCCGATATATAACATACATATGTATTGTCCAATGTTGTTTAGCAATGCAGAGGTAGCCATACAGTGGAGGAAATGTTAATTTACACACATTCCAAATTCCAATTCCAAATTAAAACTTACCTTTTAATAATTGTGCTTTTTAACCTTTTGTGCTTTGCTAGGATACTGTGATCTACAGACAATATTTGGTGGTAGATGTCTTAGAATTAACAAGCAATGTTTTTGCTGCTTACAGAACCCTTCCAGAACTTTAAGTAATATTTAATGACTGAGATAATGTAGCAGAAGCCATAAAGAAACCTTCTAGAAGTACATGACAAATGTGTGCATTTAGACATTCCTCTAACAGAATTGTAGAGTTTTCATTGTACTTAGTACTGGTAAAATACTCAGCATACCTTAAATTCCTTCAAAATCTGGCATTTCTACATTGACCTTCCCCCTTCAATGAGAAAGGCAATGTATTCAAAATGGACACGCCGTGGACAATATACAGAAAAGCTGAATAATAAAACACTTTAGTCACAAATGTATAAATTATTGAAATGAAAAACATAAATGTAGAAATTAATATAAAATAAAAGAAAAGAATATTTAGAGGCCAATGTTTGACAGAAGTTCTAAAGATATTGTCCCACTAAAAAAATGAAAAAAAAAAAGCGAGAGAGATATGAGAAAACCCCCACTGTCTGTGGGCCCTTCTCCACTAACCTTCCTTGTGGGCTGAATTGCAGAAAAGAGGGTTTTTCACACAGGCAGTTTCAAACAAACTAGGGTTCATCGCTGATGTCCGTCTATCCTACATCACCGACTCTTTTTCCCTAGAGCAGGAATTGACACCATATACTCCATCTATTTTCCCCATGAGTGGCGAGCCTTCAAGTGCAGCAATGGTGGGATCATCTAATTTGACCTCCTTCAGTTCAGCATCATGTTTCATGTTGCGATCTACAAAGAACTGTAGTAGCCCGGCACCAAAGGCGTCTCCTTCCACATTAATGACCGTGCAGGTACGATCACTGTGCAGAGAAAGACAAGTTGTACTTTGAGAACATGATGTAGCAGGGTATCTCTACCACATCAAATATAAGACTATTTAAGATTTTTTAAGAGCACTAAAAATACAAAAATAATACATAGACCCTAATATCGCGGGCAAATCGCCCGATTAGAGTATTCACCATGTTTTATTAGTTTATTTTATTGTTTGTTAAACAATTAAAGAGTTTTTATGGGGGACTATGTAATTGATAAAGGCCAGTGATCATTCAGAAGCCATCCCTATCACTGTAATCACAGCAGAACACTACAATGTACTGTACAACTAAAAATAGTCCATAACTACAATTACAGAAATAACTCTTTTTGGTAGAATCACCCTTTTAGTCTACAAACTTAGATTAGAGAAATGAATCATTAATAGCCTAAATATGTTGTCTATAGCACATGCTCTCTATGCTTAGTTTTGTTTGCTCTTGTCCATGCTTTCATTGAACATGAAGAGCAATTGTCAGTTCATCACTCATTCTTAACAGAAAAACAGTCTACATTTAATAAATTGTGCGATAGGCTACATAATGTTAATTGCTTTGCTAGGCTATGTTTTGTCCCTGCGGATGTGAAAAAGTTAAGTTTAAACATAAACTAGCATAAATCACCCATTAACATCTCTTGTGCCTATATTAAACAACTACTGTACTAAAGCTACGCTTGTGCCTATATTAAACAACTACTGTACTAAAGCTACTCTTGTGCCTATATTAAACAACTACTGTACTAAAGCTACGCTTGTGCCTATATTAAACAACTACTGTACTAAAGCT
>JAODUK010017093.1:0-26821 GCA_027564635.1 Typhlichthys eigenmanni | reverse complement strand
GGGGGGGGTGGGGGGGGGGGGGGGGGGGGGGGGGAAGGCGTCAGCAAAGGTTGTGGTGAGTTGGTTTGTGTTGAGTCAGGAGGACAAGCCTTGAGACGTATCCAGCTGCATAATTTCTTCGGTTGGTTCTCCCATGTGTTTTGCTAATAAGCGAGCCAGCAGCTAATGGTCGTATGTTGTGTGCGTGTGTGCAGGTTTGGGACGACGACCTGGAGCGTTCTGCCACCCACTGGGCCGAGCAGTGCCAGTGGGACCATGGACCCGCTGACCTGCTGATGTCCATTGGACAGAATCTGGCCGTCCACTGGGGAAGGTGGGGCATGGTTCACACTCATATATGGTGTGGTCATGCAGCCTGCAGTCCTCAAGGTCTTTAGAGGGTCAGATAAGGTCAAGGTTTACAACCCCTTCCAAAATAATAACGTAACAGATATCTAGTCCACCATAATATGTATGATTTTCTGCACATGCTGATAATGTAACATTTCTATATATGTATGTGTCAATCAGTTATTTAATAAGACAAATAGATTGTGTCTGACATTTACATGATATTTAAGTGAATGCAACTTGTGTCTGACAGCAACCCTAGGAGTCCGACGACTATTCCCATTTCAGCAACCCCTCCCCTCCCCCTTCCTCCGCGCTCCACTTACACATGCACTGAGCCCTTCTCAATACCGTAAAAAGAGATGTTTACAGCAGGGTGTGTGGCCCTGCTTAGCCTTTTGCTGCAGCTGATCTGATTTCCCCTGTTAAGGAGGGAAGCGAGCTGCCGCAGCCTACGGCAGCTCCCGATCACTATAATCCTCTGAGGGCCCGGGGCCGGGGGGGTTGCATAACGTCTCTGAAGTCCCGCCAACACACCTGGCAGCCCCCCTGCCTGTTGTATTTGGATACCTGAAGACTGAGTATACTGTTGTAGACTGACTGTGTGCGTGCGTGCGTGTGTGTGTGTGTGTGTGTGTGTGAGCGCAGGTACCGCTCTCCAGCCTACCATGTCCAAGCCTGGTATGATGAAGCGAATCACTACACCTACCCTTACCCTCAGGACTGCAACCCCATGTGCCAAGACCACTGCTCGGCTCCCATGTGCACCCATTACACCCAGGTGAGACGGCAAGCACGTGCAGCCAAAACGGATCGCTGTGCTTTTCAGTTCTGAGCCAGCTGCCTGGGTTAAGGTTGGCTCTCGTGTGGCTCTGATTGATCATTTGTTCCCTTTTAAACCGCTTTACAGTGCACAGCGCTATTTTGGTCAGTGACATATTTAGAGCACGTGCTCTCTTTAACCATGGGTCAAAAGCCACGTCACCCGACTGGGTACTGCTTGAGTGGTCTTCAGCATTTTGTCTGACACTGGAGTATTATGATTATTGACGGCTTTGTGTTGCGCTGAGTAGCTGGCAGATAAAGTGGGCACCTGGGTAAATACCTGGGTGATAAAGAGTCCCAGGGACTCTGAGCTCAAGTGAGCTCAGTAGTTCAAAGCAAAGCGAGGAGAGACAGCGAGAAGACAGAGGCACACAAGGGGGACAGCGAGGCGAGGCTTTTCTTCCCGTCTTTACTTTCCTACTCGGGGATGAGTTCGCAAAAACAACCCAGGCTCCTATTTCTGTCATCACCCTGCAACCCATTCCGTGGCATCTGGCAGCCATTCCCAGACAGACACACAGATCACCTCCCTGCTGGACGTACAGTATATTCCTTTGAAGGGGCTGGTATGCGGGGAACGGTGCCAAATCTCAGCATCCTCCCGTTTTGTCTGTCTTTCATTTCCTGGGAAGAAAGGCTGATGCTAATGCTACAGTACCGCTGCTGTGACAGGACTTTTAACATTGCTTCGCCACTAGTACTCGACAGACGTTTGGCTGTCGGTAGGCCTGTCTGTGATGAGTCATTACTCCCATTCGCCCTAGCTTTACAGTGGGACCAGGAAAGGGACTCGCATTCCCCAGACAAGATAGAATGAATGCTTGACAGTTGGGAGAAAATTGAGGCATCGTTTTGGAGCACACCGCATATTATAAAGCATTTAAAAGTTCAGCCTTTATCTTTCCTACCAGGGCTTCCCTTAGATTTTCCATTAAATAATAATTTTTGACTGGAAAAAAGTGTTAGAATTTATTTACATTTCCTAGAATGATAATACCTGTGTCAAAGAGCACATTATGTCTTTCTCTTGGATAAAATGAAACAGCAGCTCTTTTTCCCTGTCCCTGTAGACACATTGCTCTGGCTCTGTCACTGTTTGTTACTTCCTCTGGAAAGTCTGACTGTCCTATGAGGGTTTGCAAGAGGTGAGACAAGAAGGCTAGGAGTCAAGTCTAGTGTTTATGGAGCTTCCTACTGTGGTCTGTCTGTTAGCGTGTCTCGTTGACTTGTGCAACCACCTCAATCAGCATTTTGCAGCAGCGATTTCAAGTATTTCTTTATTTATTTTCCTTCTCCTGTTTACAGCTGGTCTGGGCAACCACCAGCAGAGTGGGCTGTGCTGTGCATGTGTGTCCAAGGATGGATGTGTGGGGCGAAATCTGGGAGAATTCCGTTTACCTCGTGTGCAACTATTCCCCCAAGTAAGATCAGTATGGCTTTCACATCCCGCCCTCCATCAACATCTCTGGTACTGTTTACATTCTCCCTGGCACTTGCATATGTTTGCCTGTATGTGTACCTAACAGCGCTGGTGCCGATATGTGGTGGCGTGAGGGGGGTTTAATCCGGTCTGCCCAATGTTAATGTTCAATTGTTTGTCTAAGGAGTATGTATGACATATTGAGGGCATTAAGAATTCCACAAGGACTCCGGCTTGAAAAAACAGATAATGAAGTTGGAGGAAAGAAAAATATGAACTTAACAGGCACTTGTATTCCAAGCAGCTCTGAGTCTTTAATTGCTATAGAGACAACTGATAGTATTTATATTAGCCAGTGGGACAAATGAGTATTGGGTTTTGATCATATGGAGAGGAAGCAGGAGTAATTACCAAAATGTCTAGAGCCAGGTGATGCCTGATGAGTCAAAGTGTCCGTTGTGAACTTCTCCAGGGGCAACTGGATTGGAGAGGCTCCATACCAGCCAGGCCGTCCATGTTCCCAGTGCCCTCCAAGCTATGGTGGTGGATGTAAGAACAACCTCTGCTACAAGGGTGAGCAACTCAATGAGATTTAGCAACAGCTTCTCTTTAGATGCTACATACAGTTCAGGGCTACTTGCCCATTTGTGACCTTCATGCTACTGTCCTCTAGACTCCCAGCGTTCAGAGACCGAGGATATGAATGAGGTGGAGAAGCCTCAGGTTCCTGTACCACCTCGGCCCACCACTACCAAGCCTGCCCCCAAACCCAGGGCTGCTTCCCCCAAACGACCAACAGCAAGGCCTTCCAGCCCTAAACCAGCCTCCACCAGACCCTCTTCTGCCAAGACCCCTGCAAACACCTTCCTGGGTAGCTACTGTATAGGGGTTGCAAGAGGTTTTACTTTATAACACTTCAGCATCTTTTTAATTCAAATCCTTTCCCATTTTTCAGCCCAGAACATTAAGTGTGAGACTAGAGTACGGGATAAATGCAGAGGAGCAACCTGCAACAGGTGAGTTTAGTTTGTCATGGGTCTTGGCGTCAGTATCACTTTCTAAAATCATCTCACTCCTGTCCTGTGTGAATCGGCAGATATAACTGTCCGGCAAACTGTCTGAATAAGAAGGGCAAGGTCTGGGGAACTGTCTTCTACGATGTGGTGAGTCAGTGTATTTGTTTTCATCAACTTTACACTAAAACATTCTACAAAATTTCATATTAACACAATATTGTGTATTTGTGTGTTTTGTTTCAGCAATCAAGTATTTGCCGTGCGGCTTTACATTTTGGTGCGATTGATAACAACGGAGGCTTGGTGGACATTATAAGAAAGGACAGGTTTCCATTTTTTGTCAAGGCCACAAAAAATGGTGTTGAATCTTTCAGGTGAATATTTTTACATGGCTCTAATCTGCCACATTCAAATATACGTATATTGTTATGTACTAATGTTATTACTGCTGGACTCCTTACGCAACTTTTCTTTATGCCATTTTACATATCGTAAAAGTTTTATTTCTAATGACCCTGTTGCCTTTCATAGTAAATACAAAGCCAGTAATGCATTTGTTGTGGCCAAAATGGAAGGTAATCAAAGCTTAATTCTAATTAAAATAAACTACAACATATAATAAGCTTGTTATCTGTAGAAGAAGTACTATTCATATTGATCATGTTTTTTTTCTCCTATGTCTGGCAGAAATGTCTGTTGACTGTTATACCACAGTGGCAGAAATCTGCCCTTTTAAAAAACCTGCTACTAACTGTCCAAGGTATCTTACATTCATTATTTCAGATTTTCTCTACAATGCTTTTAATAATATAATTCAAACAGCAGTGAAGGAAACATAAAAACATGACATTTTACCTTTACCGTATGCTCATTCTAGTGTTGTATACAATTGTTTAGGGTGTTCTGTCCAGCTGACTGCAAGACTCAGCCATCTTACTGGTCACCTGTGATTGGGCACAACATCTATACAGATGTAAGTGCTGTACAGTCCCCTCAATTTCTACATTAAGAATGAAGCATTTGTGTGATCATTGTCTACACTGAGGACAATCTCGTACATTGTCTGATGGCGATTAAGCCTCTTGGGGAAAGGTCCAATATTTCTGGGATATTTCCAGGGTTCCGCATATGTCCAGGGTTCCGCATATGTTGACCCAGACTTCCTCTTCCATCTGCTGGTCATTGTTACAATTGATTGCTACAATCCGACGTGAGAAATTAGCGATTTAAAACAGCATTATTTATTAGATGTATATATTTGGGGTCACTACTTTCGTCTTTATAACAATTAAAAGGTTGATTGTCACTGAATAAAAAGTTATGTCTTCCAAAAATGTTACTAATTATTGAAATATTGCCAATTTAAAAACAAAATATGTCAGATGGACTTAGACATTTTTCATCTGAACTCTTCACATGTTTGTGGTCATGCAGTTCAGTGTGGTATCAGTGTTCATAGAGTATACTGTATCTGGACCCGTGACATGATTTATGTTGGAGAGGTGAGTGTGGTCTGTGCCCCACAGTGCCGTTAAGAGGCCATGCAGTATTTGTGGTGTGAGGCAGCCACTGGGATTCTCTTAACAGCCTCTAGCCTGGCCACTATCCTGGTAGATTGGCCTTGGCCTGCTCCAAACTTGCTAAGGGCTGGAGAAGATCACGAGGAAAAGCTTTAAGGGCATTTCCTAAGGAAAGGAGGCCCCTTTAACTGCAGGATGGTGTAATTGTCAACTAATTCAAACGAAATGTAATGAGGCATACGGCATCACTTCCACAGTAATGGTGGTTTAGTTTCAAGGTAATGCATATACTTACAGTAGTCATACATTATGAAACAGTCGCCTATAGATGCCCTCTACAGTTGTACACACACACACACACACACACACACACACACACACACTGTAGCATGCACACGTTTACAGCAATGTCAACAGGCTCAGTCACACAACAGATGTGTGTGGGAGTGCAAGGCTATTACTCATCTGAATAATTAATCAGATTTTAGTTGTCTAATAAGCACTGATATACAATATGCTCAACTCAGCTTGGTCTGTTTTTATACTAAAATAATGAATGAGGCTGTTCTAATCTTCTGATAAGGTTTATGGTCTGTTGTGTTAAGAGTGATGTTTCTGGCGCAGACTGTAGACTCACTGTTTATGTTGAGTGTGTGCGTGTGTGTCAAGTGAAATGCAGTACAAGAGGCTAATTGCAGATTTTATGTAATGTTATTGCAGGGCCTGAAATACATGTGTATGTCTGTAGTATATATTTGCATTTCACAATCACGCAATACTGTAACTCAGTGTAATGGAAAGCCTTATTCTGATATTTCATCTACTTCCACTCTGCTATGCCAACTCGCACAGAACTCCAGTATCTGTAAAGCAGCTATCCATGCAGGGGTGATACGACCAGATGGAGGCTATGTGGACGTGATTGCTCTGGACAAGAGAAAGAACTATGTTGGTGTCCTGAAAAATGGCATCCAGTCTGAAAGGTATGTGGAAACTCTTTTGTGAACAGCGATTTGGCTGATTAAACTGCCTGTTGGTTTAATTAGTTGATTGAATATAAACTGAACAAGCAGTGTGCACATACACCTGAGAACAATTCTAATCAGCGCCACATAAACTCAAGACACGTGTTAAAGGCGTCATTCTTGCTAACTTTGATTTCAACTCACAAAAGTGCGCGGTTCTCCGCGACGCCGCCTCACAGATAGAAACTCACTGTGAAGCAAAGTGTAGTGCTACGGCTTTGTTGATAAGAGCGGTGCTCGCCACTTTGTTTATGTTCCATTTACGGAGCCAGGGCTGTGGAAGTATCAGATACATTTTTTCAACATGCACGCTAGCGAAATGCAAGGAGATATTTGTTAGCTTACATTTGGCTCGCAATAGCTTACGTTACCTTTTTAATTATTTATTTTCAGTGTTTACAGAAGGAGAAAATATACCTCCTCACCAACTTAAACTTTCTTCATATAACCTGTAAACAGAGAATATCAATTCACACAACTTCGTTAATACCTCTAACTCCGAGTTGGCTGAGACTATATGTTTGAAGTTAGTTAACGTTTTAATGCAAAAATTAAAATACTAAAAAGTGTGTGCACACCTGAGAACTTCTAATCACATTATCTTAAACACCTGTGTGGACATAGACTTAAACAATTAATTTACAGGACAAGAGGAAATTTTACCCCTCATTGGTAGCACGTTATGTAGTGTTCCTTTGCTGCAGCATTCCTCACATGTTATGCCTAGTGTATGGGGATATAGCATTAGGGCTTTTACCCTCATGGCCAAGTCCATCGGCATGTAGGGCTGCAAGAGTGATGGTGTGGTTTGGTCTGCGGATGGGCCACACACGGGATCTTTGCTTACTTTACCCAGACATTTCAATGGAGTGTGCAAAAGGCTGAATGGCCAAAATAATCTTCAGTTTGAGTGCTGTGAAACCGAATGCTTCTGAGGCCCGCTCGGGGGACATAAAGGTAGAAAGGTCAAGAGGGAGCTACACCCATGGCGTACGCCAACATTGGGGGCAGCAGGATGGGCATTCAGTACTGTATTGCTGGGGGAAGTAATCACAGCCTATCGGTTTACTCGAGAATGGAAATACTGTGGGCCAGTGACTCAGTGCTTCCCTGTGTAGATAATCACCTGTGATCTGACACCAGTAGAACTGGCCTCATCCCGACATTAGTGAGCCACGGCGGAGCTTCAAGGTCTCTCCACTAATGAACCAATAACAAAGTATCGTCAAGCCTAACACAAGTCAGACATTGAAGTTGCAGTGGTCAGATACAGCAGTGTGGCTACAATGAGACAGTGTTTGAGACCAGGGTTCTCAGTTTACGCACTTATTTCCTTTTTGCAGTCCTTTCGATGCACGTGTGGTGGTATGCCAATTGGTGGCCGATGATGCTTTCATCCATTTTGTATGTCAGTGGTGAATGTATTTGCTGTGATTAGATGTATTGTGACAAATTACCTATCTGACTATACTGTATGCTGTTCTACTCATCACGTGCCATACATTACCAACAATCAAATAAATTATTTTCTCACCACGGCACTTGTATAACATCCAGGCACAACAAACAAAAACTAACCTACTGTATGACACAAGTCATAAATTAACCACAAGAAAACAAAACATTATGACCACTGATGCAGCATGAATTATTTTTACAATAAAATTTGATTAAAAAAAAGTGAAATAAAGGAAATGATCTTCATGAATACATTTAACCACATCATTAAATGTGCACTGTTGTCTGTCTTGCAGTAAGAGAAACACAGAAGGTGGGGCCTTTCGCGTCTTTGTAGTGAGGGAGTGAGTCCACTGGTCACTTGGTCTAGCAGCATGGGCATCGCCCGCAGGTTGGTCACACGCCATCTAACTAGCTCTGTTCACCACAGGGCCACAAACAGACAGAATGGTCTTCTCTCCCATACGGTCATTGCTCAACTGTGGCCACCCAGTATACTGTAAGTTGATGATCAATGTTGCAATGGACCTTTGTCTTCGACTATTGTTCCGGATGTGGATTTGTTTTAACAGAAACTTAATCTGTGAATGCAGAAGGTTGTCTCAAATGAAGATGAATTAAACAGCTGGTCTTGAAATTACATTATTTCGCATCAGATATAGTTTATATAAATTATGTTTACATTCATGCTCTTATTACTAAATCTGTATACACAAGAATGTATATCGATCACACTGTATTTAATCATTTGTACAGAATATATTGTATATGTTTATGTTAAGTGGAGTAACATTTTAACAATTGTTTTGATTATTGTTCTGTTTTTATTTAGTAATATTGCTGCTTATTTTGATATTCTAAAGCTAGTTTCTGCTCATAATATTTGTGTGAATCTACATCTATGCCTGAAAGAGACTATTTAAATAAAGAGAATAGCCCATTGGTGATCAGGGATGATTTGCATACTAGAATGAACTAATGAATTAACAAAGTTGATACTAGGGATGGCACCGATACGATACTGAGATTGGAAATTGGTCCGATACTGATTTAAATAGCTGGATCGGTACAGTGGACAGTTGTAACCAATCTTTGGGGCTGATCCAATTAAATGAATTTACATGCATAAGTCTACTGTCAAGCGTCAGCCATGTCTAACCTATCCAGGCCACACTATCAGCAGCAGGTTTCTAAAATGCATCTAAATCCTATAATAGAGATTGACTGTAATTTACTTTGAAACTTTTCTTAAACCAAACCACTCAAACTAATTCATACATCAATGAGAACATTGTAATATGTCCTTATATTCATATATAGCCCATGTTACATTATGTTTTACAGAGTTAGGAAAGCAATGTTCAAGCCTGATGGTTCTTTACATAAAACGGTTCTTCCCGGTCTCTTCCTCAGTCATAGTGAGGAATACAGCTTAATTTAACACTGGAATCGGATCGGTCCTTGGTATCGGCCAATACCCAAAGTGCAGGTATCGGTATCGGGACTGAAAAAATTGGATTGTGCCATCCCTAGATGAAACAGATTGATAGAGGTGTATGCATGCATAATGAGATGTCCAGTGGCAAAGATTTGAGATAAGATATTTAAGATACATTATATTGCTTAATTTGCTGTGGATTCAAAAGTTTCCTGATGCATTACTATGCTAATTTACAACTTTTTCCCCACCTAAGACAAATGATTGTTTAAGAGTGTTTAAGTTTTTAAGAATAGATAGTGGGCAGTTTTTGGATGTGTAATTTACATTTTTTATTTTGTTATGTCTTATTTTGTCAATAAGATACAATTATAAATTATGACATTTATTACATCATTTTGAAGATGTTTTAGTGTTGATAAATTGCAGCTGGTTAGCTTTGCCAGCACATTCTGTTCTTTTCTTTGAATATAAGGGTCTGCACACAGTTAAAGTATTTCATTAGCAAAAGGCAAAATTACTATCTTGAAGTTAGTGGGTGTGTTTATTTCAACAAGCCCACTATTATGAGGATATTACACAATCTTTTTCATCAAGTAGCAATTTTTGTCTTTGTGCTATTTCAGTTCTATCGCTATGCTTGCTTTAAGTCTGTTGAATATGGGTATTTCTTATTGGTTTGTCCATCTTGAGGTCAAAGTTTGTAAATATTATTTGTGTATCATTAATGCTGTAAGAACATAATTTTAATTGAGTGAATGTATTTTGATTGTATTGTTTCAACTTTTTTTTTTTTTACGCCATTTGATTGTTTCTAAACCTTTGCACAATTTCAAAATAAAACATTGATAATAAATATTATATGTGGTTTTGTATTTCATTTATAGACAATTGTAAGCCTAAATGTATAATTATATCAGGCAAACTAATTGTATTAAATCAAACATCCATAAATCACCAATATATACTTAAAATATAAACCATCCATCCATCCTCTTCAGCTTATCCGTAGTCGGGTCGCGGGGGCAGCAGCTCCAGCAAGGGACCCCAAACTTCTCTTTCCTCAGCCACAGTAACCAGCTCTGACTGTGGAGATGTGGAGATATAATCTCTCCACGTAGTACTGGGTCTTCCCCGAGACCTTGTCCCAGCTGGACGTGCCTGGAACACCTCCCTAGGGAGGTGCCCAGGAGGCATCCTTACCAGATGCCCGTACCATGCCCGGTAGATTGAGAACATCCAATAGCCAATGTCCATGAATATCACAAACCGGATTGGTGACAAAGCGCAGCCTTGGCAGAGCCAAACCCCCACCTGAAAAGAGTCCGACTTATTACCAAGAATTCATACACAGCTCTCGCTTTGAACATACAAGGATTGGATTGCCCTTAAAAGGGACCCCTTAGCCCATAATCCCGCAGCACCTCCTACAGTATCTCCCAGGGAACCAGGTCATACGCCTTCTCCAGATCCACAAAACACATGCAGACTGGAAGGGTATACTCCCAGGCCCCCTCCAGGATCCTTGCGAGAGTAAAGAGTTGGTCCCTTGTTCAACGACCAGGCTGGAAATCGCACTCTTCTTCTTCAATCTAAGGGTCGACTTTTGACCAAACCCTCCTTTCCAGAACCTTAGAGTAGACTATACCAGGGAGGCTGAGAAGTGTGATACCCCTGTAATTGGCACACATTCTCTGGTCCCCCTTTTTGAACAGGGAAACCACCACCCTGGTCTGCCACTCTTTGTGCAATGTCCCAGACTTCCACGCAATGTTAAATAGGGGTTTCATCCAAGACATCCTCCACACCAAAAACTTTCAGCATTTCTGAACAGATCTGATCAATCCCCGGGGCTTTGCCACTGCAGAGTTGTTTGACTACCACAGTGACTTCCATCAGCGTAATTGATGATAATCCCCCATCAGCCTCCAGCTCTGCCTATACCATAGAGGACATGTTAGTTTGATTAAGGAGTTCCTCAAAGTGTTCCTTCAGGCCCATCGGTACCCGGTACCTTGCAACCGTTTCCTCCTTCAGTCGGACGGCTTTCCTGACCACCAGTGTCCACCATGATGTTCGAGGTTTACCGCCCCTTAAGACACCTAAGACCTTGAGATCACAGCTCTCTGCTGCAGCTTTAGCAATGAATATTGCCCACTCAAGTTCAATGTCCCCAACCTCCACAGAGATGCCAGAGAAGCTCTGCCGGAGGTGATTGTTGAAGATCTCAAGGGCAGAGGCCTCCTCCAGACATTCCCAGGTCACCCGCACTACCCGTTTGGACTTACCAGGTCTGTCCAGAGTCTTACCCCACCCCTTGACCCACCAGATGGTGATCAGTTGACAGCTCTGCCCCTCTCTTCACCCAATTGTCCAAAACATGCGGCCTCAGATCAGATGATACAATCACACAATCGATCATCAACCTTAGGCTTAGGGTGCATCCTTATGTTCGAACATGGTGTTTTTTATAGACAATCCATGACTAGCACAGAAGTCTAACAACAAACGCCCGCTCATGTTTAGATCAGGGAGACCGTTCCTCCCAACATAAACCTTTTTAAAGTAATACTTTTCATAAGCAAGCTGTAGACTATTATATATGGGTTCAACTGGATAATTAAAACAACTATAATTAAAGCCAGTTATTTCTTTGTAATTGTGATTTGTAATTGTAATTCCTAAGTCTAATTTTGAGGTCAGGTTGCTATGGTGGGCCATTATTTATAGATACAAGTATGCATTTAGCTAAACATTTACAGTATATTGCATTAATTTAAAACCAAATGTAAAATAACCATTATGTAGACTACATAGACGTGGTAGCAATAGACATCTGTAAATAATATTGACAATTAGAATGGCATTGTATGCTGACATTAGGAGACAATGCAAGGGGTTATGTTTTATAGTTTGTTTAATATTCATGACTTCACATAACATTAGTAATCTTTAAATTGTTTGTACTGACAAAGCACCATCACAAAGCATGATAGCATTATAAGAATGATAACTTTATGACATTGAGGGCCCTGAGGCTATACATACTCTGTGTTAAGTGAATGTTATGTGACCAAAGACATGGACATTAAATAGAGACCCAGGCCACCCAGGATATATCCGTTATCTTTGGAGGGAATTCACTGACCATAAACATGCTCCACTTGTGGGTGGAGGGGGCTGAACCCATTCATACTGCATACAACCAATCATCACACACATAATATTTCAGCAGAGCTGGTAGATTGTGGTTTATGACGTTCAGAATCATAGGCTAACAATCTCAGGTTCATTTTCATATCTAGCCCTACCTCAGAAAGAAAAGATCTCAGAATGTAACAATGTCCTGAGCAGTTCTAAATCACTACATGCCTCCAGGGCTTTTATTAGACAGTCACAGGTCAGTTAAGCCTGTTTATAGCCCCTTGGCTATAAACAGCTGCAATTGACGTTGACTGTTCCTTTCAATAAAGATAAAGATTTGTACACTTTAAATCCAAAATGCAGAGATAAATATTTCCAACGTTTAGCTCTAATGTCCTTTAATGAACGTTTTAGTTCAGCAGATGGGCAGCAGAAACTAGTAGTACTGTCTTTTCTCTAGTACCCATGGCACTATTGCATCACAACAGGGTTCTTTATTTGGGAACTATGCTGCCTTAGTATTGTTACACTATAGACAATGTCAGTTGATTCATATTAAAAGCACAGCAGTTTGTATTGATGAGAAGAATACATATTATGTTTTAATTTTAGGGAGCACCCAAGGTCAGGTTGGAGCTATACTTTGTCCACCACTATCGGAGAGGGTGTGGAGCACACTTTCCAGTAGTATAGGCCTATTACTTGAGCATTTGAAGGGGTCGCAATAGGATTGTATTGAATGCTATCATGACCAGGCAAGTTTATAGCAATTTATAAACTTGATGACAATTTTAATGAAAAGAAAAAGAAGGAATATAAGGTTTAAAAAAATTATTATTTAAGTCTGAGAGCCAGCTGTGTAGCTGTGTATTAAAGTATTGTTTATGAGGAAAAGTGAGGGAATGTCATTAACATCGTCCACAAACTCAGTGTTGTGGCCAGGATGGTGGGAAAAATCTGACAAATTATGTTCTTCCAGCGAGGGCAGACATTTTCACAGCATGTGGGAGTGGGGAGTGGGATCATTGTGTAGGTGTGATTTCACATTTAGAGGAGTTGGATTTAGACGTTCACTTCCACAGATGATGTGGAGACTGTGGTTTTTGCTTCTGACATGAGTGGGTCTGGTGTACATCCTCCCTGATAAGAATTTGGCAAGATGCATGAATCTTTGTCTTAAATTGAATTGAAATCACAGGGTTTCTACATTTTGGCTACATATAAATTGGGGACATAAAATTTAAAAAAACAATTTATCTCTACACTGTACATATTAATTAATGCTTTCATTAATTAATTTTCCTTTTTGTTATTCTAGAGGTTATAATGTGCATGCTGATTTTACCTTGAGAATAAATATATTTTCTAGCTTTGTCATCTGTTAGAATAAGCAAGACGTACTCTGATTTATTGTCTGACATAGTTACATCTGGCAACAATATTATAATTTCTTGAGTTGTCATAACTCATCAATTACTCATTGATGACTCGGTTCATGACATAAATAACGTGCTGCATAGTGAATATGACCTACATATTTTTTGTGTGAGGTTTGAATATATTCATATCCTCTTTTAGAATGCCTTGCCTGATTGGCCCTTAATATCCATTAGTTAAGCCAGGAGTCTTTCTGAATATCAAATGGACTCACCTTTTTTTCAGGCAATGGTCCAAGGTCATGTTTTTTTATGCATTATGACTTTTTGAAATGAGACCCTTTTCCTGATGATTAATGCAGAACACTGACATGAATTGGTCCATTTGTTACCGTACTTTTACTTTTAAATAAGAAAGCCTTATTTGCATTGTTATTATGTTTGGCATCTATGTTGTTTTTTCAGCATGAAAACCCACGGCACTAAATCTCTGGCCATGTTCCCTTGGGAGCTGGCTTGAATGCAGGCCCAGTTGAACATGACCTCAAGCCAGCTTGACGGCTCTTCAGAGGGCTCTTCTATCAGCTACCAAACTGCTAACTGACTCCGATATAGGTCCATGTGCACCATAGTAAGCACTTCACGTTTTATTGTATTCTAGGAAGCGTGTTCTGATGTCTCACAGCTCATTGATCGAACGAGAGTGTGCAAACATGTTGTTTCCCATCATCCATTTCCCCCCTCATTTGTAATACAATTTGTTCCCTCAAGTATTTACTACAACAAGTAAGAAACTGAAGATTGTTTAACTCTAGTTCCTTGTCTAAGTTAAAATGTAACTCCTGTGCAACAAATGATCTTGGCTGGGGACTTCAGGAATACACTAAATACACAATAAAAACATATTTTATAAAGTTGTATCCTTTAGTTTCTGAATAATTTATAAATATCACAAATATTTTAAAGTATTATTAGTTAAGTGAATATATATGACGTTCTTCTGCCAGTAGATGTCACACTAAGCGCTCCCAAACCAAAACAAATACTCCACACACAGATAGCCGGCTGGGCTATGTAAACAAAGAACATAGTCTATTTTTCACACAAGCACACACCCCATTATCAACCCATGATAATTGGTTTTAAGTCTTCATTCTCTTCTGGTTATTGCTTTGCTTAAAGAACACATGAAGGCAATCTGTAGAAGTGTGTGCTACTATTTAGTTCTGAGTTGAGTATAGAGACAAGTGGAAAATAAACCTCAAGTATAGTAAACAAGAATTCTAGGGTGATGTTATTCTGTGTTTAAACAGCTCTGGACACAGAGAGGTTTAGTTAGATTAGAGAGAAGGAAGATGAGAAGAGGGAGAAACCACTTGGGTGAAGCTGGAGTTTATTGACGTTTTTTTCTGAGAGGTTCTGAGAATTTGGAATAAAGTGACCCTGGCCTTCTATGGACTTCGGCTGTTTCAGATGATCTGCAAAGCATAAACCACCATACTCGGCCGTGGAGCGACAGTGTGTAACTCAAAGTGAAGCTGCCCAATAAATGTGTCATTGTAGAAAGTTATTGAAGAAGGTTGTATACCTGCATCTATAGAAGAGTCATTTTAAACTGCAAACAACGATGAATCAATATAAAAGCCCTGAGCTTTATACTTATGGCAAACCTTTTTTTTTACCTTTGTGTTCATTGGTAAAAATAACAAATGTTTTCCACCAAAATTAAATGAAATTAAACTAAAGAATTACATTTAAATTCTGCAATCTCATGAAATGAAAACACTAACCATGACTCTTCATTTTTTTTATTCAAAGAATATTTCGCCATTTTCTTTCCAGGCGCATATATATAATATATTGGTGGCCCCCTATACATTATCCATCACCCGTACAGTATTTTACAGTTTTTATGTCATGATCCAACTCAACATTTGTTGGACCATGAGGAATAGCATATTATGTATCACTATCTCACTGCATTTGTCTCTTTCTAAGAAATACAGTATATGTCATAATCTTTTTTCTACGAAGATCTATAGCTATGTTGTTATGTCTTATGCTATGTTAAATTATGTCTTAAATCGGCATGGACAATAGCCCCTCAATGATAAAGTTTCCATAGGTAAAGTAAATATAATGATATAATGCCTGAAGCTCTTGGAATAGACACAAGTATAACTTTATTATCTTGAAGCTGATTGTGGTTTGACTTTGACGTCTGTGCAAACCAACTTTGCGAAAACCAAAACTGTCTTTGCGGGCTAGTACTACAGAGGAGAAAGAAGCCATGGTGCTGACATGAGTGTTGAGCCATCCCTACGGACCTGCTGACGTAGATCAGCAGTGATCGGAATAGATTACTGCGGTATGAGCCAAGATCCTGTCATCTTGAAACACTAACGCTGTCAGGCTGACAGCTGTCGTAACTAACTATCCTAACCATACTGGTGTTACTGATGGCAGGGCCAGATGCATGTGTTTCCCATCAAACGTTTGTCAAATACAGTAGATATGTTTACAATGGCAAGAAACACTTCAATAAATGTAGACAAATATTTAGTATTATATATTGTGAACGACACCATGAAGGAATACAAAAAAAATTTGATTCAAAGACAAAAAAACAAATGTTTTTGTGTCTATAAAGATCAAGTTGGAAAATGTTCTGTTAGAGGGCCTCACGCACACTAGAAATACAACACACTAACCTGAACCTCTCACTTAAAAGCTTTGCATCTGCTATAAAAATCCAAAACAAAAGTCGTCCAATGACGAGAAACATCTTTATTTTTTGGCTAAATCCCTTTGGCTAAATCCCTTTGGCATACAATATATACAGGTTGTATAATATGGTCATCCAAATACTTTTGTCATTCCTATGAATCAGGTGGCTGTTGTGTAGACCATAAAACTGTGACAGCTTTGCTAAAATCAATTTTATTCTTTTAATACTTTTAATGCTTTTGTGCATTCCTTCCGGGACCCTGTTTGTGTGTGCCATCATCCATCATTCCCTCCTCACAATTAAGTCTCTGAAGTGATTATGCAATCTTCCAGGAAGCAATTTGCCTCAATATTCATATTATTTGTAGATATTCTTCTATTTATTATTTATGCTGTATATGTATATACAACAATCTTAATATACAAGAAACAATTACACTATTGCTAGCACCACAATACAACTACTACTTACAATAATACAAGTAATAAATACGTACTATAATACATTACATTTTGTAGAGCAAAATGTAATGTAATGAATGTAGAAAAGTGAAGCAGGATTGAGATATTTTTCGTGATGGGCTTCTGGTTGACATTTCAGGTTCACCTCAATTTTCACATTATGAATGCTGGATAATGAGTAGTAGAGGCTAAAGACAATACATGTAGGGCTTTTCACACTGTATAACCTTCAGTAGGCTAACTGCTCCTTTTCACACACACATTTTTAACCCAGGGCTAACCTAAACCCAGCCTTGCTAAAACATCCAGCATTGCTGGTCACCAGCATAAGGTATGTTTTGCATGCTGGAACCATGCTTACAAACAGCATGACTATGCTGGTCCACCAGCTAGACCAGCACTCCCCCAACACTAACCAGTATGAACCAGCCTGGACCAGCACTACACCAGCACTAACCAGTATGAACCAGCCTGGACCAGCATGGAATTCATGGTGGTTTATTGTGGATTTTTTAGCAGGGAAGGCTCACACTGCACTTCGACTAGCCCTGGATTAAATGTCAGTTGCCACACTCCAACTAACAAAAATGTGATTTTCCTGTTAAAGCCCTGAAGTCATAACGAATCATCCGTCTTGGCTGCATCAGCTGTTGAATGAGGGTGGACAGCTGACTGGCTATAGAGGGCACTGTGAAAAGCCACTCCTCAACTGTGTTATTGTACCCCGAGTTGTAGTTGTAGGGGTAGTGACAGAGCCATTTTAAGGCTAGGAGGCTGGAGCTCTAAAGGTGGAGGAATAGTGAGTGGTGACACCCAATTAAGCGCGGGAAGGGTACGTACGTTTGGACTTTCAAAGCAAAGTAATATGTTGCATTGTTTATGCACATCAGGGACATTGTAGAGACACAAATCAAGCAGTGTTCCTTTAATCTTCCATTGATTGAGCTCCTGTCTCTTCCCCAGTGTAAACACTTATGGTACCATTATCAGCAGCCACTCCACTAGCTTTTCTTTGTTCTTTTTTTTTTTCCCAAAACCTGAGCTACATAATGACGTAATAGGAGGTGCAGAGTTAATGGGCCAGATCATTATGTTACTGCTAAAAGGGCTGTGCTTACCAGTTCCTCCAGCTGCGCTGCTTCATGTATGCATTTTCTCTTTAGTTTATAGTGAATTGCGTACACTAATTCCGAGTAATAATCATATCTAATCATAAAATGTAGACAACACATATTAGGCTATGAGAAGTGTTTCCCGCAAATATAACAGTAAACCAACTTGCCAGTTACGAGTCCCATGTTTCCAAAAATAGCCTGAAGCGATGAAATTCATATTTTGGCCTACCCTTTCCTACTCTGTAGCAATGAGAAAGAATGTGAGGTTGTAACACTTCATAAACAGCCACGTTTATGAAGTGTTACAACCTCTATCTCCGCTCTCCCCCAGTCATTTTTACGCATTTGTTTTTCACCAGAAAGGAGCATGTACGTCAAAATGACTACAAGTTGACATCACGTTGCTCTGGTCTATCGCTGAATTTGACTAAAAGCATGTTGGATTTGAATAGCTAACCCCACCTTTAATGGGGACAATGAGATTGGGCAAATGTATCATGGGGGCAGAAGAGCTCATTATGTTACTTTGAATGTGTTATGCTTTGCTTGGGTACATTTTGTTTAGGCTTTCTAGACCAACTTGGTTATACCGTTTATATAGATGATTGTTTTCAACACTGGTCTGGTGTTGTTACCCATCTTCCCATCCCAATTTATATCAAAATATTGGCTAAATAAATCCATCTCCTCATGCTCTACTAGTGTGTTTGCTTACCCCTGGTCCCTCATACTCACACACATCATCCAAAAAGAATAAGCAGTATAACTCTGCACGAAAGCAAAAGCAAATTAGTCATGAAGCCGTTTAAGTTTCATTTACTGTAACCAGAGCGATGATAATCCTCTGTGTCAGAATAGGATGATAAATACGAGATCTCCCTTTGTACCATTACGCTAGGTCTGCTCTCCAGCTGTGCTTTTGCAGAGCCCCAACCACAACATTCTAACACCAGCAGACACACACATGTCTTGGAGTGTCACGTGTATAACACACTGAACCCCAAGCGGTGTGCTGTGTGTGTGCACGTGAGCACGCAGCGTCGAGCAGAGCAGCCGTGGTGTGGGATCCTCCCGCCAGAGCGTCTCTGTATAACCAGGTGTTCTGACCCCCCCTTCCCTCCATCTCTACCTCCACCACATGTCAGAGAGTAACTGTCCTGGCAGGGTCTCATCACAGCACCTCCCTGTTACTGCTCCACACATATCCCTATAGGGGAGCCACAGACCTCTCTGTGCATGTGTGTGTGTGAAATGTAGTGCTGTGATAAGTCTACTGTCTCTCACTGACTTTACAGCCCTATTTTGAGTGTAGCCTCGTCACTACTTCATACACGGCAGTAACCTAAAAACAAGGATGTTGTGGACACATCTGCTGTGTTTTTGTAAAACACAGCTGAACCTACGTCCCCAAATCACCTGCGCCTGTTTTAGTTGTACAACACCCACTTCCTTTTAGAGCTCCCCTGGATAAACAAACGGCAGAGAAAGAGAGCAGGTCAAGACTGAAGGCCAAAGTTCTGTGTAGTACGAGCAATACGGGAGTCTCTCTGATAATAATTCATGCAGATTCCTGGATAGAGGGGCCAAGTCACAAAAACAGCTGTACTAGTCAGAATACTGTGGTGAGAAAGAGAGAGAGAGAGAGAGAGAGAGAGAGAGAGAGAGAGAGAGAGAGAGAGAGAGACTAATCAAACCCAACTAAATTAATTAGTGGTTATAACTGATGCCGCGTCATTTATGAATATATCTTTATTAAGTGAGGGCTAATTCATGGGTATGGCAGCATTGTAGAGCTATTATAGCAAATGTACATTCGTTATCTTTCTAATCCTCTCAACTCTCAAAACATAAATGCTGCAATTTCATGAATTAGAATGGTTTACTATTGGTATCTCAGAGCTATTACTACAGTGGGATTTGTACTCTATTTCCATTTGAATTGCAAGTTTGTTGGATTCTATCTATGTACAGTAAAGCCCTGCCTAGACTAATACAAAGGACACACAGGATGTGTCTTAAAACATTTGGCCACTAACTCAGTGTAGCATGCCATCGACTTAAGGGAACTCTCTCTGGACTGGTTTTTGGTAAACCTGCACATCTACTGCACCCGCCAGAACAAAGTACAAATACATGAATATATGGTATTGGTCATATTTTATTCTGACTTCCACAATAATCAGCAAAACAATAATGTAATAAATCCTTTTTAGGGATTTTGGTAGAATGTCTTCATTCACAAAATACTACAAAGATTAGCCTTTATGTCCACAGTGAGGTGTCGTATTGTTACAATCTCATAAAACATCCTGCACATCTCATAAAATGTTCCATTAAAGTATCCTTTATGTCCCAATAAACAGTGCTTTTAAATTTAAATTTGGAACAAAGAACTCTATAAGATCACAGTGTTCACTTTGCATTGAAGAGCTTTAATCTACATTCCTTTTGTTTCTGAACATGTCTCAGTGCTTTAACTAAGTGTTCTGTATTATCCTTCATTTTGCATCAAAGTCCATTGTACATTTTTAAAGTGGTGTTTTGTGTGATGATACAATTATTTGTCTGTCAGTGATTAAATGATACACTTTGTGTGAGACTGCACCTTTGAGATTTACCTGCGGTCATAATTTCTCTTTGATTGAAATTCATGCCGTGAAGAGAGCAACCCTCTGCATGGCTACAGTATATTTAGTTTGACTGCTTTGATGTCATAAATCTGGAAAATCTGAAAGATGACCTCTGTTGGTCTGCACTACCTGAAAAACCAGTGAGAACATTTGGACCAATGGACCTCGCTGGCCTGGCCTACTGTAAGAGAAAATATGTTTCTGTCCCCGTCTACTTGCTAAACAGACGTGTTTATTAAGATTATGAATATGCATGTTTGAACCGGAAGTGACCTTGTGACGTGGTGGACTATATATAGTAAGAAGAAATTGTATAGGATTACTAAAGAGACCAAAGGGTAGTTTACTGACAGTGTTTCTGATGGCATCAGTTGTACAGAGTCAATCTGCACTGGGATAATTTCCCCTTGTCCTGATATTTTTAGAGACAGACCGATGCAAGGCTTACTGTGGGTGGGTATATGGAAACTCCCTGGTTATAACAAAGTGGCAGTCCTCAACTAGACTCAACAGTATTTGATCCTATCCCACAGTCTACATGGAGGTTTTATCAGCCATGTTAGCAGGCTTTTTAGGCATAAGAGACAAGCAATGACATCAGTTCATCATATTATTACATCTCAGGTTTCTGTGGTTTTCATTCTTTAGGCTGCATTTTGCTGACCTTCCTCCATCTTTGTCTCTTGCATCTTCACACACACCCTTTCCCAGCTTCTCCTACGGTCTGCCCACAATCTTTCCAGGCACTGCGAAGATAATTATCCTCTCCTAGATAGAATGAGATGTTTACCAGTGTTATTGTGGGTTGCAGGGAGCTTACATTGTCCCACTGATTACAAAACTGCTCGAGTCGCAATGTTATTTTTTCCTTTTTTTTCCATTCTAAGACATTTTAAAAGGGCAGGCTGCACTATATGTTTAAACTGATGGTAAAGTAAAGCTAAGGGCTCAGTGGGAAGCATGTTCATATCTGAGACATGTTTGGTTTTAACCACTCCAGACATGGCAACAATGTTTTACACCCTCTCTCTGTGACATGCTCTATTTTTCCACTGCAATTGTGCTAACCCCATCACGTAAGCATAAGCTTTGGTATTTCAGTAGACGGAGCAAATCCAAGCAGCGTTGCAGTGCAGCAGTGTTTTACAGTTCATGCATTGGTGAATTTATAAACCTGCAAAAGGCCAAGAAACTGTTTGGCAGGCTGTGGGTCCAAACACTCAGAACTGACAGATGACGGGGGCTTTGGGAAGGGTTTACACACTACAGCAAACTGTAGTGTGGCACATGTAGAACACCCCAGAATATCCACATATACTCTACTTTTGCTAGAGCTCTAATAGGAAAACAGACAACAGTAGCAAATACACTCATATTACTGCACTTCTGCATTGATTTATCACCACGGACCACAGGCTTCCATATCCCTCTGCAGAGAGAGGCCTCTGGTTCCCCTCAACATCTAGGGGATGACGTTGGCTACTGACAGTGATAGTTTCACACACAGCAGCAGTTCGCTTCACACACACCGAGCTGTTGCGGGGCTGGATGGGCCAAAATCCAACAGAAGCCCTGGAGGACCCATAGTAAATAAACAGTACATGGTCGAACCTCTTAACACAGTGACGCACAGTGAAACTTGAGAATTCTATTGACAGTTATGACGTAGCAGCTGTCCTCGTGCTTGCGTAACCTAATGCCTGCTTGATAGCATGATACAGTACATGCTGGTAATTATTTTAGCAATGACGTTGATGTACGTAAGAACAATGTGTACCTACAGTTTGTGTCCTTCCACATTGTGTAATATGCTTCAATGCCCTTATTTCTTTCTTCTTTGATGCGTTGTATGCTTTGCATTCTCTGCTTATTTCCCCTGATGACATGGGCCATATTCTAATGGCATAAGACCTTTAAGCAGGTGTATGTGGGCTGAAATGAATGAAGACGGGGGGGAACCCCAAGTGAAAAAGTTTGATTTGCAGTATATTTCGTTTGACTGATGTGCATTGACTCTGGTTTATTTTTCTAACTGAGATTAGAAATGTGAGGTTCTGGCCTCTAAGATATTCATAGAGAAATATACACATCAAGCTGTTTCTCTGTATATTCTTCATTCTTCAGTTGTCAAATTGAGACTTGATGAACCATACATTTGTTTTACAGAAGGATTGCTTATTATACACGGTTTCCTGCCACATTTTCATTTCCAAGAACAGGAGGGAACTGTAAAGAGAGAGATCTACGCCAAACCTCCCTCTCCCACTAAGCATGAATGCAAGTGCACATCAAATCCTTAACTTAAACTGCAGATAAAGCTCAGAGCAGCCTTAAAACACAGACCACGGCGGTAAAGACACAGATTCTGGCTACACTAATCCCTTTGCTTTTTCCATTAAAACTAAGTACAAGAATAAGCAATAAGGTTATGGTGAACCTATAAGATTTTCTAGCATGCTAAGTTTTTATTGTACAAATGTATATATACTATCAATACATAGGGGCATACTAAAAATATTGTTTCCTTTTACAAATGTTGATATTAAGGCAAGGTTATAGTTATATTATGGTTACACTTATAGGCTAAGGATAGGATAGGCAAATAAATAGTATGCACTGGCAACTATGACATTAAGATTTGCTTACCAGTCAAGACTCAGTACCCATCTTAACCATGACCATACATGTATGAGAGTGCCTGTGTAAATCTGTTTTTGCAGTGTACAGTATTACTATTTTGTGTTTTTTTTATGATAACCTCTGTCTTTATGTCATTCTTCAGATGAATGGAATCATCAGGAGTAATTATGGTGGGTTAAAATAAAGTTCATATGCCTCGACAGTAAAATATAAACTTAACAATGTAGGAAGATGCTCTTGCTATTATAGTCTGCTAAGCTATAATCAATGTTATATAATGTGCAACTCCTGACAGTATCAGAGGCTCCTCCGGGACATGGGTACAAACTACTACCTCATGTTACTGACTGGAAAAAGACCACATCATCAGCTTCTCTAGATTTGTTACAATTAACTTTTTTTCTAATTAAGAAAGCTCAGTTGTCATAACAGAGTTTGCATTGTTTATTATGCTCATTGCCATGGAAGGAAGGATTAAAACGGGGGGGAAATTATGTCTTGCATGTCTCCATTTCTATATGGATCCAGTATTATATGTGTGAAAACAAACACTGGACCGCTGGCCTTTAATCCGGCAGAACACCCCTTTGCCCCCAAGATTTGTTGAGTCATCTGTACCACCCTCATCGCAGGCATTATTAACTCTCATTTGGACCTGGCATTGATAAACACTTACTGGAAATTACTGTATGTCACATTATTGTAATGGTTTCAACAACAATATTGTTTGAGGTTTATCCAATAGGTGTAAACATTCCAATTTGCCTGAATTAGGCTGATGGCTCCCACAAGCTCCTCTGTGAAAATGTGTTTATCTCCCCCCCCCCAGGGGTAGGATAGGTTAGGTTAATGGTTAGATTGGTTAGCTCCCAGCTGAAGTCATGGGTTCAATGCCCAGCATGTCTAGTCTGTTCCTTAACACGATGATTGTAATCACAGTAGTGTCACTTTGGATAACAATGTATGCTAAATGACAAATGTATACATGTAAAGGTTACGTTTTTCACACAACTAAAGATTAGGTCACATTAACAGGCTCTGTGCGCCATCTGTTGACTAAGTTAGCCAAGTGGAAAAAAATGTGCAAGAGGCTATTGAACTAAAAACAATACAAACCGTTTTAGTGATTTATTGCAATGTCTCCGTCCTCACATACTGTACACGTCCCTTCTTAGCTGTTATACAGGATGTGGCATTGCATATTACTGTATGCGACTCTCCTACTCCACGAGTTCAGATGCAAAAACCATCTCATTAAAAAGAAACAATTTGCAACTTAAAACAAGCGATATTTATTAGTTTCCGTATTTGGGTTCACTCATTTCACCTTAATTACAATGAAATGGCTGCGTGTTGCTGAATAAAAAGTAATATCTTCCAAAAATGTAAAAATAATGCAAATAAAATAAAAAAACATGTTCAATATGGAGAATAGTGTCAAAAACCCTTACTTTTTTATTCACTGCTAATTCAAACGTAAATACCAATATTGGATTACATAATTAAAAATATTGTTTTTCCAAACATTGGTATGTACTGCATGAACCAAGTAAAAACATCTGTTCTGTTAAGGTGCCCCAGGAACCCCAAATATCTGGCTCAGCTCTTTGTTTATATTTGGATTGTGGATGAAAGGCTGTGTGATTGAAAGGTAAGGAAGAGTGGAAGAATTCAAAGAATTTTTGCAAACCTGGTTTCCATCACAAGAAAAGACATACATTACAAAAGTGTACCTTGAAATACATGTATGTGCTCTTGCTCTGTGCTCATCCCACAGCAGATTAAATGGTTGATGTTTTTTATTAGTTTTCAAAGGCAGGCATGGACAGGTGCCACTGGCATTTCGTGGCTAAAGGCTATGGGAACATTGGCACCTTCCCGGTGCCTGTACACCTCAGTGCCAGTCTGTGTGGGCATCGAGGAAGTCACTTGAAGAACTGTGTGAGAAAGACATCAGTATTTGTTTCTGTTATTTAACACAAGATATATTGTGCTTAATTGAGAGAAGGTTAATCCCAACAATTTAGCAACATTAACTGTATTAATGCCGGGACACACATACCAATATTATTCCTTCTGAATGTAGCTAATGAAGCTTAGCACCGCTGCTTTGGTTTAAGGAGAAGTCACTATTATCACTGCAGAGATTCACATTGTTGGTTCAAAATACTCATTCATGAGGTATTTTTTACCGACTGAGCCGCTGGCTTCTTGGAAGCTATACTTCGTGCGTCTTTTTGCGGAGCTTAAAAGTTTAGGGCTATGATTAATAGCTAAGAAATAAACTTGACCCAACTTAAATCCTGGCCAGAACTGTGTCCTAATATTTCAAGATGTAGATCTGAAAAAATAAAGCTTTTTCTGAGGTCTTCTAGACCTTGGGTGCTGATGAAAATCTACGAGCTGGCGTCAAACATGTCAGCTTCACTTGACAGTGTCATTATTTGGAAAGAGGCGTGTTTTTCTACGTACTGTCAGTAGAGAATGTGCGTTATCAGAGGTGATTTGTTTGTGGGACTCACATGTGGGTACTGGCATGATGACAGAGATGGAGTTGCTGGGTGAACTTCCATTGCCCCGCACATGGTCATGACTGAGGTGGTTGTTTTCTGAAGGAGATCCTGGGGAGAGACAAAACAGATGGATGGACGTTGATGAAATACCACCACTAGTGCCAAGTATCTTGGAGTTGTTAAAATGACAAATTTAGTTACAACGGAGAGAATAAAATGGAGGCCGTTTAGAGACGTGTGGAAAAAAGATGCTCTCATTCTTGTTGCCACACACTTTGCAGGTCAAAACAACAGTGACCCTGCAAAGTCAGCCAACACCAAATAGCAAAGGCAAAGGTCTGCATTTAATACTTTTTTTGACCACAAGGACTACTTAAATGCTAGGATAGGTAGCCGTGGATTAGCTGCACTGGTGGAGCAAAGATAATATGAAGTTTGGGTGATGCAGGGCTGGTCAATAAGGAAGCAAGGACACCATGGTCCAAAGACAACTGAGAGGGTCACAAGAAGATTTGTAAATATAAAAACATTAGAACGAATTTATATTTTACTAATAAAGGGCTTTTGGCGCAATTTTACAATGCATAAAACTATAGCGGTCTCAGATTGATCTGCTCAGGATGCAATTACTCCACTTTAACTTTACTGTACATATCAACAAAAGTAATTACATGTTTAAATATCGTATAATAGCGCAGAAAGCACCTTCAATAGAAGACGCCATTGCCTTTACTGGCTGTAGGAGTTGTGTCCTACCTGTGTGTTGCTGCTGCCCCCTAGTGGCCCCCTCCCCCAGCAGCATCTCCAGCAGAAGGCTGTCCACCTTGGCTTCTCCCAGCAGGCGCGCCAGTTGCAACGTCTCCACCATCTGCCAGGCTACGCTCTGCAGCGGGGGCAGCAGGAGCAGGAGCTCGCCAAAACGGCCCCGCTGGCTGCAGGTGGCCTCGTCCAGCAGCACCTGGGCCTGGAAACGCAGATGCCGCACTATCTGAGGGCCCACCAGGCCCGGGCTGTCTGGGAGACACGTAGAGGAATAGTGGTAGGATACAAGGTAGGCAATGAGTATGGAAGGAAGGAAGGAAGATACATTAACATATAATATATACACATATATATACACACACATACACACACACACACACACACACACACACACATACTGTACATACATACATATATATA
>JAODUK010017082.1:0-26825 GCA_027564635.1 Typhlichthys eigenmanni | reverse complement strand
GGGGAGTGAGAGTGTGCCCATATGAGGAGAGGAAATTAGCAGAGCCCTCATTGATTTGTAGAGACAAATGTACCTGTCAAAAAAACAGGCCCTGATTCTATTTTTGCATACTGGCGATGGCTCACATAAATGAATTGGATTTAATAGGCTGCAAAGGATACTCTCCAAGCCCCAAGGGGTGGAGGGAAGCTAATAATAATGCAAAGGATGCATTGTGAATATGTGCACAGCTATGTTGCACCTGCGTGCTGACTCTCCCGACAGAATCTCACCTGTGTTTGCAGTTTCTATTGACTATGTTAAGGTACACTCATCAATTGCATTATGGGAGCCCCGACAATCCACAAACTGCCCCAGCTCACTGCTGTTTCAAACACAGCTGCCGACCAAACGTGTGTGCAGCTCTGAGGGCAGGGGCCTCAGAGCTGCACACTCAGAGGGTTAGACCGCTCTTGGCACTAAGGCACGACTAACTTCCAAACTAAATTCATAAAGCTTTTGTAAGACTTCCAGACACAAATTTTGTTATATCTCTTATTGTCCACACTCATATCATTCAAAACATGACTACTTGGTATAAATTGCCATGATTTGCATCAGCTATGCAAGTCAGTGTGGCTCTCCTCCATTTAAACATTTTAGTCTTGATCAGAAACTAACTAGACATCCATTATAATTTTTCTGATTAGGTCGTCAGTTGATGACAAATTACCTCTGTTCAAACATAGTTAAGCTGTAACTTTGACTGACACTTTAGTGTACCACTTTTTTGTAGTGAATAGTTTAGAAGGCAGGGGAGCCAAACTAATTTATTTGAAACAAAAAAGCAAAAAGTGAAACACAAATTGGAGCTTTCTGCATGGTTTCACAAGGCTAAAATACAGAACAATTTGTTTGGATGTTAATGAAGGTGATAAATGCTCATATATTCTAGTTTGAGGCATCTATATTAGGGCAAAAACCGGGAGTATTTTCTCCATGTTATCGTAATCAAATCTATATGTTTTGTTCTGTAATTTTAATAATTTTAGTCTTGCCTTTTCCAGCCAGGGTTAGGAGTTACAGTAAAAGTAAATTGTTCCTTGTTCTGTCCCTTTGAGACAGGAGATATGATTTAAAGGCTACACAAACAAACTTGACATGATTATATTTTGCTCTGTTTTCAGCAGCTCTTCTCAAAAGGTTTTCACAAATTATTCCTTCCACACATTGGATTTATTTTCCCCTTGCTGACCCTTATACTATACAGAGGTTTTTGCATAATCCTAATGGACACCTTCACCCTTGAAAGCTTGTCTGGCTTAATAACCAGTGTGAAACTAACCATACTGCACATGCCTTCAAAGGGCTTTCCTCTGTGCTGATAGGGTTGGATGTGTTTATCTACGCTGTGGTAGGTTGGATGTCCAACAGCCTTCATGCATTGTGCAGTGTCACTGTCAAATTCCATTTATAAATAGATTTTGGCCCGATGTTGGCAGCTCCCCATCGGTGCGTTCTTGAGCCCTGGGAGGAATCTGCCATCTGTTTGAAGGCATTCTGAGATTTCTGCTTCAGCTGATAGGACACATAACAACACAAGATGTTACTGTTTTCTGAAGAAATGGCAGGCGGAAATGACTGCGTGAAAAGCTGCACGAAATAATTTGCAGGATTTTTTAATTGCTGCGTTTTCAACAGAAACAATTTGGGCTTTTCTATGGTTCGTGACTTAATTTGGATTTTTGAATACACCCGCTGAGAAAATTATCCTTTCGTCTTTTGCAAAAGGAGACATTAATTGTTTAAAATTAATAATTAAGTTTAAAATTATTAAAGGTTATCTGTGTCTTACACATTCATTAGAGCTCACCATATTGTCCATGTGTCATTACATAGGTATTAGTCAGGTGTTGGATTTGGCTGCAACAGAAAGGTCAAGATATTTGTCTCTAACTTAAGTCTACAATGACTCCTGGGGCTTCTGGAACACAGCGAGCAGCAGAGTTAAGCCAGGTCACTATTCTTACTCCATCACGGCCGACATCTCAATCCGTTTCCGCCGGGTCGCCTTTCATGTCTCAGCGCGTCACAGCTTCTTTCCCCTTCATTCATCACCACCTGTTTTGCTGCTTCAACTTTCTCTTTTTTTACTCGTATATTCACTTGCTGTTTTGCCCCCGTAATAGTTGACCTTTTGTTGTTGCCTCTATCGTGTATGAACTTGCATCTCAAGTTCTTGTCTTGTGTTCCCCCAATGGCCCAATGGCTTCTCAATGCACGCACTGCTCACCACACAAAACCAGGTATGAGCCAGAATTATTTTGACTATTAAACTGATAGCACTGTCAAATTCTGTAAGCATTGTTTAAAATATGATATAACAGTGGGTTTCTCTCAGCAAAATTATATGATTACCTTCTTACATTTGAAATTAATAAAATATTGATATAATTGTGCATTTAAATATTCCACACATTCCTTGTACACTTGGTTGAGAATCACCGCTTAGCCTTTTTTCTCTCTGTCTAAAGGGTTAAAGGAACACCCGTGGACTTGAGTGCTCTGGAAGCTGCATTTCAAATGTGTTGCTTTGTTTTGAAACTCAGCGAATGCATGCCCCTCCCACACACTCATCTGCCCATCACACCTCAGCACAGCTCACATACAGTATGCCGTGCACCATTCCCTACCTTCAGCCGCCCGCACACTGTTACGGCAGGTTCAAATGTCATCGCTGAGCTGGGGCGGAAGTATTGGGCCATAACACAATCAAGGATTGTAACTTTAAGTGTGATGCTGCTGCTGTGCTTGCATTGGAAATGCATGAATGTAAGCCCCCCCGCCATGACTAATCGTCTCATGGTTCCAGTCAGAACTTTCATCATTAGTAATTGAGGGTGGTGAATAGGCAGAGAAAGGTGAGTATCTAATGAATTGCAGTGCTGGAATGACATTTCCCTGAGATGAGAAAAGGTTTTTCTGCCTTTGTAACAGCTACGGGGGTTTGCCTTAATTGGTGTTTCATCTGTCTGCAGGATTTAAACCGTTCCTAGTTCAATTTGTTGTGCGCCGTGCGCTGTCTTGCTTCTCCAGCTATTTTATGTGTCCATTGTTATATTTCTCATTTCTTTCCTGTGCCTGATGTGACTCCCTAAATGTTCATAAAGCATAATCAATGTTGAAATGAGATTTGATATGTTAGCAAAAGTGCTCGTTAATGGCTTCCTAGGAAAGTAACAAGGAAAATAATAACGCATTACCCTGCCTGTGGCTTCAGCATCAAAAAATGTATTGTTGCTGCACTGTGTATCTGAGATAAACATTGCTATTCTCTAGATCCTGTCTAGATCCTAGTTTTTCACATCGTGCCCTAAGCGGCTTGTGTTCAGTGTTTAGCACATTGATAAAACAATGTTATCTGAACTTTAGCCTTTTTTCTTCCCAATACACTGCAGGATTGCTCAAATACATGTGAATCAATTCAGCCTTCTAGGTGTGTAATTATGCTTGTGGATGGAGTGCATGAGCCCATGCTCTCCATTAACTTAATGAGGTTACTCTGATCAAGGCACAACTTGTCACCCAATTATGTACCATCTTCTATTGCTGACCCTGAGTGCTTGGGTGTGTGCACATTTGGTAACACCCCACCTCCATCCACTCAAATGCGAACACGCTATCAACGTGCATCCCTACACATTCAAGACATACTGTAAAAACAACCTGCTCTATCTTGAGTATATAACCAGTGACCTCTCAAATGTGTGACTTTTCATTTGAATTAAAACATAATAAATGAATCCAGTGTGTTTTGTTATCCCAAAAATATGTATATATGATATCCATTTTGTTCTTCATATTGTAGACTAAGTACATAAATAACAAGCACCTGACCTGCTCTGTAATTTACAGCACGTTCGTTTCCTATTTGGACGTAATTGGCTTGCTCCAGGGTCCATTGCGTTCAATAATACACGGAATACCAATGGCTGTAGTGGTTCATGTAATAATGTTAAATATGCATTTACTTTTCTAGATCATATTATGTATTATGTTTGAGTTATACGGTGACATAATGGCAAATAAAACATAGAAGCTTTTTATTTTCTTGACTTTTTTGGCAGTGTAAACATGATGGTGCTGAGGTCTTAGAAGAAGCACAAGCACAACAACAAACAAGATGGAATCAATACATTTAATTGTCTGTTGATTCATTGCACGGTTGCTTGAGTGCAGTCATACTTCATGTAAAGCTTTAAAAAATACAATCTCAGTTATCTCGGACATGTGATTCTGAGTGCGTGTAGTTTGTAAATAAAATACATAATATGCCAGATATATTCTCTCTTTAGGTCATGACGTTGGATTATTCTGTAAAGTAAACATTAAGAAACAGGGCAGCATAACTGGTCCACGTCAAATATATTTTCATTTGTATTTAGGTAGTGTAACATTACTCATTTACAATTCCCTTCATCTGTTTAAATGCTTATGTACTCAACATTATAAATATTTGGATCTGCTTTGCCTCACTGTTAGTGCTAGTTTACGGAGAAGCACCTTACTATTGGCACCTGAAATATCAACTCACCCACTAATAGTACCCACGCGGTACTCGCTTTGAGCACGCGTTATAGTGCATTCTCCATCCCCCATTTTACAAACAGTTGAACAGATTCACAATACATCAACAATTTCATAAATTTAAAAAATAGCTTTCGTCATTGACTGTACACGATATCAAAAGAAAAACAAACTAAACAAAACAATGTGCTCTTTCCTGTATGGTGTATAGTGCCCATATTGCCATACTCTGGCTCTCCCTGCCCCATCATCTATGACATTAACAGCAGCACTGGTCACTGGGGCCTCTCTGGATGATACTTTCTCTGTCTGTACCTTCCATTCTTCTCCTTGGCCATGTTGATACATGCGTTGTGCTTGTTGATCTGCAAGTGGTTCCAGTATTTCACGAGTTCGCTGGGCTGGAACTGATGGGACGTTATCAGGTGGCTGTACTTGCAGCTGGAGTACGACACCCGCCAGTGGTTGAACAGGAACTCGTTGGGCGGGGGCGTGGGGTCGATGCGCAATTTGGCAAGGCAGATGCCAACGTACACGTCCTCCAGGTGCAGCCTACGTATACTGAGAGAAGCCTGGTAGATGAGCTCGGCCATGTCCCCTGAGAAGACATAACCCGTCCCCGAGCAGAACACCGGGTAGCGTTCGCTGGGGTACAGCTCGGGCGGCATGTACCACTTGCTGTCCCTGTTGCGGTTGGGTGCGTAACCCCTCATCAGGTATCCCGTGAAGTACCTCTGTCTGGGGGGAATCTCCGGCTTCAACAGCTTCTGGATGAGGTACTCTGTGTTGACGAACATGTCGCTGTCCGTCTTCATCACGTACCTGGCCTGTGGGCAGTAGGTCGCAACCCAGTTCATGCCCATCAGGGTTTTGATGGTGAGGTTGTAGTATGTGTCCCGGTAATCCTGCTGGATGATATCCTGGTGCGCCCGGCTCTCCTCCTCGATGCCGCTCTGGACGCGGGTGTCCGAGCGCCGTCCTGTGCCGAGCAGGAAGAGGCGGACGAAGCCCAGCCCCGCCGCAACGCTTTCGTTCCCCCACGTCTGACGGATGGCTTTGCGGGCGTCGGCCTGGCCCGGTTCCGCGGCGATGAGGAGAACGAGGAAAGGCGCGCTGTCTCGGCACTTAAAGGGCTGGTTTAGGATGTAGCGATAGGGTCGGGCGTTGAGTCGCCCCCCGACACCCATCTCCTTCTGTAAACTGTTGTTGGCGCTCATGGAGTCCTCAAGCCCCATCACACCTGTCCTTGTGCCCCCTCCACCACCACCTTCACCACCTTCCACCTGCTGGGAGCTCAGGTTGAGCTGGGGCTTAGGTGCCGCATTCCCCATCTCCTTCCAAAGGCTCCTAAGGGAGGTGCTTTGGTTAGCGTCCAACTTGGGGCTGCGGAAACCCTTTATGGTATAGGCCAGCGGATTGTCCCGGGGTCCGCTACGACCCGGCAGCCAGTCCTGGTGGCTGAAAAACAAGAAGAACGTGAAGAGCAGCGCCAGGGAGAGGAGTCCCGCCACATGGGTCCTGAAGAGTGAGCGCTTGATGGTCCAGGTCATCTTGATGGGACAACAGTGGCGCCTTCTCCACTGCATGGTGAAGATGGGGCAAGCAGGAGGTGGTCAGACACAATCACCCTGAACATGTGGTTGCCAATCGCCTGTGGGTTTATCTGAGTTGGCAGATGGGTTGGGCTGAGCCTACTAGGACAGGCAAGAGCTGGGCGAACTCACTGTGGAAGCTAGGACAGCAACGGTTCTCTTCATGGAGACTTCCGGGCTCTTCTTTGGCACTAACGAGACACACAGGGGCATGATGTGGTATCTTCCTTCAGGGTATTATTAGGGTCATCTCCTCTGCGGTTGTTCTTTCTCATCTGAGGAAGAAATAAAGAGAGAACATGGCATGGGAAATGCACCAGTTATTGGATTGGCATTGAGCCACGTGTTATTGTCTGACCTGAGCCGACAATTAAATCATTGTACTGTGAGCACCACAGTAAAGTTACACAATGCAATGTGCACTAAATGTTGCATATTAAGTTGACTCACAATTTTCAATGAGAGAGGGTGAATAAATGTGACAATATATTAGGCACTATGATTGGACACGGACTTGTAGCAGACTCCAGGGAAGTGTATCTCCGATTGGGCAAAACGGCGACAATTTACAAAATATTTGTCGCCAAATATGCTGCGGCAGGGGGGACAAAATTGCTGCTGTAAAGAATGATCGTGCACACATGAATGTGATCAACAACAGATGCATCAAGATGTGTGCCTGGATGGTGAGATACACATTTCCTGGGAAATTCAATCTTGCAGTAAACAGCACAGAGTAAATATCACTGACATTCACTGGTTTGCATTATGGACATGTGGCATTCCTCGACGGTGGAGATTAAGCGCACTGTGTAAAACACAGTGGCCTTGTTATCACACGATACAGACCATCTGAAACAGTTACAGCACAAAACATGTCTTCATGGAGACAGTTCAACCAGCTAGGCTGATGCTGAGGTGGTGATGGGAGGATGCTGTGTGTCTCCTGCATGTCATTAGCCCACTTCATGCCTTGGGTGGAAGCATAAATTGTGGGTTTGCACACCGCGGTGCTGGCTAATGCTAGCCTGAGCCGCTTCAGCAAGCGTGTGCCATCAGCCCCCCGCTGTGTCTCAACAGCCAGGAAGGGGATGCATCTGTCAAAATGTATTTTCAGGGTCCAGCAAGCAAGTGCTGTTGAAGCCTGAGCCAGCCTCTGGCGATAGCAGCCTACACCCGCCATTCACCTTCCACCTTTCGGCTTATCACCGCTGTACCTACTGTCTACTCGACAGAGACACCACCCAGGTCGCCTCTGAGCACAGAAGCAGCATATAAACAGGACACGTGTTAAAACACTGGCAGGCACAAGCATGCACACGTGCACGCGCGCGCACACACACACACACACAAGTACACTCTGGCATGCATGCATGCTGTACACACAAGAAGCAGCACCTCTCAGCAGAAACAAACTAACAAACGGAATCACTTAAGCACGCATATTGATTAATCTGATCATGAAGCCAAACAATCAATTTGCCCAAGCGGAAAACATAAAAATATAATAATAATAATAATAATAATAATATAATAATAACAATCATTATACACAGTATTGTGTATGCCACACATTGCAGGCTTGGACATACATACGTACATACGTGACACATTTCTACACGCAAAACTGAATGTGCGGTACAAATGGAAAATGCACAATATGTGTGTATGTGTACAGATATTTTTCATAGAAAATAAACAGGCCATACATGTTACTAATTAGTAACATATCTTACTAATTAGTAAGACCTCTTTACTAATTTTGTAAAAGCCACTTTCCCTGAAACCCTCTTATTGTAGGTTTATGTTTGTTTACATATTCCCTCTGTTTGCTAGTGTGTTTACTAGTTTTTTTTTATGCTTGCATAAAAAAAATGCAAATCCAAAATACTGCAAAATAGGCTGTTTTTGTATTGGTACATGGGTACTTTGCATGTGGGACTGATCTTCCAATTTTCATTTTCAGTGGTGTTTCCTCATCCGTCATGACAACCGGCTTGGAACAGGCTAACCTTTTCAGGCGAGTGTGCAGGCAATTACAGCAGTATGAGGGAGGCCAAGGCTGGCTTTGTTTTAAAGGTTAACACACTTTACATGGGAGTATATCGAGCGCCTGAAAGAGTTCTTCTGTCATCTCAACACCTGATTATGTGAATTTGTATGCAGAATGAATGCAGATATGAGCATGTACACCTATATAGTTTTTACATGCCATCCACGTAATTGTTGTGATGATGAGCACATAAATGTGCATCCGGTTTTTGTTTTACTTTGGAGAAGTAACTAATTAATTTAGGTCATTTCCTTTATTTTCCCTGTTAATTCATTTTCTTCCCTTTCCATCAGTGTCACTTCCACAAACGGCAATTAGTTACACTAGTGCTAATTGAAGCCCCGGTGGTTCCACAGCGCTCAACAGTCAGAGTGGTGACATATTAGACGTACATTACAATCCACTCCATTTGCTTTAACCTGAAATTACCTGCGAACGTGTAGTTTCCTTGCAGTGCCTTGGACTTCGGGGACATCTGCCTTTTCTTCGAACGATAGTGTTTCCATTAGTATTTGGTGTTCCCGCATTTAACATCAGCAAATATATTGGGTTTAATAGAGGGTTCCATCTAACTTAATGCCATGCATGTGACTTTTATAGCACATACAGTAACAGTGTACCACCTAAAGAAGCTTCATTCGGGATTTAATGAAGCCTTCCTCTCGCGCTTTCTCACACACTTTCACACTTACACATTCACACCTTTTCTATCAAATCCACACCTTTTCCATTTTGAATTGTGGGTACATTTGTCTTGATGCAATAAAGTCAGGTTTTCTGCTGTGACAGCTATAAGAAATAGCACCGTCCCTGATTGCCTCTGCCTTTCTTACAAACATATACACCTACCACACACCTACACATTTCCACTCACAAACAATGTTGATGTTCAATCGTAATACGTCATAATTGTTTTACTTTGTGGTCTAGTTTCATTTTTATATATATATGTGAGCACGTCGACATATTTTTCAGAAGAGGGATCTACAATACAGAGCAAACAGATTTAAATCCTTTTGATTATAAAAAGAAGTTGGCTTCACAATTAGTGATGTACCATGTTGATTCAATATTCATTATTCACATTTTTGGCTTAGGAGAATAAAGGTGCTCTTCCAAGCACCTTTTTAATAGGTGCCCTGTGAGTTATAATTGAATGGGGCACTTGATAGGTGCATCTAATGCTTTTCTCACGTGCTGCATTCAGTTTTGAGGTAAGACCCAGGCACGACTCAGCATTTCTGCTGATGGAGAACCTAACACAATCCACCTGATACCAGATATCCATGTATTTCAAATTATTCAAGAAATGATTGGAGACAGAATTACAGCATTTACACGATCAGCCCCAATCGCCAATAAACTATAGTATAAACCTTTTTTTTGTATTATCACAACAGTATATATCAGCAGTGTTGAAAAGTGGTCCTGTACTGAAACTAAATGTGCCACTGTGTCGAATAATTAATTCCCTTTGCCAAAACGTCACAGTATTCAAGCTATGTCTCAAAAGGAGCTAAATGAAAGGCCAAGGGAATTGTCCAAGCCTTCAGTCACCGCATATACTCGTATAAAAATGATAAGTAGACAACGTCTCTCCTCATGGCTGTCATCTCCTGGGAGGGAGGAGGAGGGCGTGGGGCTGTGCAAGTTTCCCAATCTCGCCTCTCCTTCACTGCTTCACTGCTTAAGACACATGCTGTCTGAATACCCATGTCTTTTATGAAGTCACCACTGATGCCAATGCTAAAAAGTCACCGTGGCGCTCCACACAGGCATGTATGGCGTATAGGCTATTTTACTTTCACACCATCACCAATACCTCCACTCCGTTCGGTGTGTGTCTTATGAATTCTATTCAAAGGGAGGGAGAGTTCTTATACTGTAAATGCTGGAGAGTTAAAGCCACAGGGGAGCCGGCTGTGTTTTCTTACAGTTCATCACTCTGGGGTTGGTCAGATCTGGGCCAGGCCGCTAGAGCCCGACGTGTCGACATAACATGGCCAGATTTGCAAGGCAATAAAAATTCTGGGCCGTAGAAATTAGTCCCAACTGCTGAATAGTCAGTTTGTCCAAGTAAAACTAAGCAAACTAACTTCAGAGGTCCATTTGAAAAGGCAACTCAAGTTAAACCCCCTGAGGGAATTAGGGATTTGTGGCAGACATGTTATGCCTAACATAAGACCAAATTCCGTGACCACCACAGCAATATATTTCTAGCAGTTTGATAATGAATTATTAGTTTATTATTAGCCAAGCTTCATATTTGGTATAGACTGAAAGTCCAGATGGTGATCCTATAACTGCTGATTTTATTTTTTGCCCACCTCAGCAAAAGCAGATAGCTTATGATTAAACTGCATGGGCTTAAATGCAAACTATACAGCCAGATAAGGCCATGATGCCTGCTTAATTGAAGTACAACAATCAAATAACCATAAAGCAACAGCCCCGCGCTGCATCAGCGCATGTTATTCTGTCTCAAGAAATAATTAATAGAATTGAATCGGGCCCAAAGCACAGCTGAGATGAAGGTCTGCGTGAACGGGTAGATATAGAAAAGCAAAGAGCCACTGGCGGGATGAGGTATGGGAATAATGATTGATGAGGTTTGTGAGGGGCGAGTGTAGGCTACAGTTAATATGCGTACCTGCTCCTGACGGGGCCGTTGCGACTGGCACAAGCGCATGAACACTAAAGGCACTCCGTCGTTGACAATACCCTCTGGAAATCTGCGTGGTTGTGTCCTCATCCGTTAGTCTATTCAAGAAACGCACATCGTCCGTTCCCGAGTTCCAGATATCTTGCACTTGGCATTAACTGTACCATCTATACGCCCGCTGTCCTCCTGTCAAACGCGATCTAGCAGGCTACTCCTCGGCGACAAACCTCACGATCTCGCCTCTCCTCCACCTTCATGTTCGCACCCTATATGCTGCACTTTTATCTAGATATAGGTTTTGAACGCATCTACGTTCCGGTGGGATTGTGTCGTGTGAAATCACACAAGAATGATCATAACATCGACACGCATGTTCCTCCTGTGGGCATCGCCTGAAAAAAGATTAGATGGGGTAGTCCTTCACTTTACCAGATAGGCTACGTTAATCTTTTGGCGGGGGGACAGAGAGACGAGAATAGGGGGAAAGGAAATGCACAAATAAGCATTAGGAAAATAGAATCCTTTCCCCTTAGAGCTTGAGTCCGATGACTGTAAACTGTGTTCATATGATATGTCCCCACGTCGCAATCCAGTGGGGGGTTCGTCCGCCCTGATCCCTTCTCGGTTCCCCAGGACGGACGCAGAACCGTTGTTTCTTCAAAGCCAGGAGAGGCGGCTGGCTGAGGCGGTGGTGTCTCTCTGTCAGGCAGCCGTCCGCTACACTGATAGAGCCCTTCCCACGTCACTGCATACTTAGCAGGGCATCCCACGTGATTCATTCATAATGCATGCCCTCATCCTTCCCATACACACATACTGTATGCACCCTCCATCTCCTCCCTAACAACATCGCCTCTCTCCCATGCTCCCCCTCCCACAACCCACCCCGACTTGGGTGGAGGAAAGGGATTAACACTGAACAAGGTGGCCATTGGTTTTCAGATAACACCTGCATTTTTAAACAGGAAAATCAATTTAACAGGTTTTCCTTTTATTCATTTATTTATAGATTTTTTAATATTATTGTTATTAAATAATTAATGTATTTATTCATGTATTATGTATGTGTAATTATGCATCATAGGCCATCATTAGCGCTAGGCTATTATATTTGCTATATTTAGACCTAACATGCTTTTTAGACAATTGCAGCATTGAAACATTGCATTATTCATCTTATACATGAATCTGGAGTTCACCTTCTCTACCAAAACGCCTCTGCAACACATTCTCCTTAAAAGGCTACTGGTTTGCATTAATCAAGGGGAGGGATGAAACATCAGCCAGCTCATTAATGATCTAGACACAATACCAACCCACATCAGCCCACACTATTGCCTGCAGCAATTCAATGCAGACACCAAGATGCTTCCTGATGAAACACAGACAAAAAATGATTTTTTATTGGTAATTTAGTGCCTTGCCTACAGCCCCAGAATAGGAATAGAACATGGAAATGATGCACATACAAAAAACAAAAACAAAAGAAAAAAACACATCCAGGGGACATTTCAGCCAGACCGGAGAATGTGCTACTGCAATGCCAACGGAAATGGCAACACCGTAAATATTGTGACATATCGCTGTGGCATTGGAGTGCAGGTGACTGAATAATTAATGGCGCTTGTATCTGTGACAGAAATACTTTTGAGCCCATTAGCTTTGTTACCTGGCCAGTGAGAGCATATTTGTCAAAAGGAACGTGATGCTGGAGGTCTTGATTGATTTTCCTGTGGCTGCCTGGTTAGAGGCCGCGCCTCTGCACATTAATATCTTGCAGCGTCTATTAGATAGGTGACTTCCTCGAGTCGTCTAGCCCGGTTGACTGTGTGAAGACTACGTGTATCACAATTTAAATTGTCATCGTTAATTGTAAGTGTTCAGGGAGTATTCCTTACGCCCTACACCAGCATGCTTCATCCTCCAATAGCACCAATGCCTTCGGACACACACTGTAGCATAATATAACATGCTGAAAAGGTATTTTGTCCTTTTTTTTAGATGCACGGAACACAATATTGAATAGACGTAAAGGTGCTTTTATTGTTACATACACATACATTACTCAAGGGAGCAGTGGGCAGCCGCTGTGCAGCGCCCGGGGACCAACTCCTGATTTAAACCAGTGTCATTGGTCAAATGGCACTGGCTGGACGGTGAGCCGTATATGTTTTTTTTAAAGTGGGGAAAACCAGAGCACCAGGAGGAAACCCAAAAAGAAGAACATGCCAACTCCACACCCACTGGGGTTTGAACTCTGGACCTTCTTGGTGTGAAGGCACAGTGCTAGCCACTGAGCCACCATGTTGCAGTGTTTAAGTGGCCCAGTGCCATTAATAGATGGGCAAAATGATGTGGTATTCTTCCAAACAATTATATATACTGTATATACTGCATGCACAATAGACTGTTTTGAATATACTTTATGTATTGCCTGTGGTGTGTTTTTGTTTTTTTTCATTCACAGTCTAATGTATGCTCATACCTTTAAGTTCAATAAAGTATAGAGAATGTATATTGTGAAAACAAATGTATTTCTGACTGCTTCCATTCTAAATGCCAAATGTAAAATGCAAAAACTCAGATTTTTTCTTGCAATCGCCGAAAAGTTTATTTTAAAGTTCTCTTTTCTTTTCAGACAAATAAGCTAAAATACAATGGCCCTGTATTAGCATAGAAATCTGGAAATAGTTTCACATTTGAATAATTTCTAATTTCTATGCTTTCTGTCATGGCCACACCATATTCAAAAATTTTGAGAACTGCCAAATGAAATGCAGATTAATTCAGTTTAATATCTTTTTTTTTTTCAACTGTCAATTTACCCATTTTGATAAGTAAATTGTTGTTTCTCTCCTGTGCCTATTTTGTCAAAGATGTTTCTCTTCACTTGTTCTCTGGCAAATTTCCACAAACACCAGTGGATGTAAAAAAATATCTTGCACCTTTTAAGAAATGCTGTTTCATTTGGAATACAGGTTGCTATTTATTCTCTTTAAGAGTGCAGTTTAAATATGGCAGAGCCTTGACCAAGTAGAGAAGTTAATTCTTAGTGAGTGCACAAATCTAGTGGATCTTCTAGGTATTACTGTTTTGCCGTGGTTTACAAAACATTTGAGTTAGAGGTTGTGACCCCTTATTTTTTTGTTATGCTGCTATTTCGTCAGCATGGTCAAATATGTTGCAGTGAACACTAAAATAGCACGTCATTTCTATTTTTTATAAATACGTTTATAAATATGCAGTCAGAATGCTCATAATGACAGAGATGTCTCCTTTAGATGACTGACTACATGCAGAGTCTGCAAATATTCAATAAATGCATGCATGTGGTAACAGGGCAACGCCAGACCCCAATGCAGCATGGGTAGCTATCAGTTTTACGTGGGATAGGTTTGTAGGGTCAACTAACTCAGTGGGGGTCACTGCATCCTGACTCATGTGGGCCCCATGTGGGCCCCATGTGCCACATTCATTACTTTTAGTTATGCCCCTTTTATCATAATGTAACTCTGATGTACAGTATGATGATGTTGTTGATCTGTTAAACATACATTTTAGTATTATAGTATATGTTGTAACATGCGCTTGGTCATGTCATTATCTAGCTCAATATGAAAAACACATTTGCACTAATGTGTTTCTAGAATAATATAATTTGTGTCTGGAGTTGCTCATTATAACAAAAATAATGTTGTTTTGGTTTAATTCTTAAATAATGCATACCCCTCCGACATGTCAATGCTATGTATACAGATCGTGTTGTCATAATGGTGAGCCAACAAAATTGATATTATTTGATAAAGGTATAGTAAGGTATTCTGGACAAAGCTTGTTTATATTTGAACTCACTCAAAACAAAAACTAATTTAAATGCCATAGTCTGCTCCCTCAAAAGCTCCGCCCCTCACATTCGAAATGCTTTGCGAAGGCTATAATGTTGTTGTGTTCCAATTTACAGAGCCTTGGCTGCACAAACACCAGATTATATTTTCAGCAAGCACAGAGAATGGGCAAGTAGCGGACAGTGATGAGATATTTGGTGAATATGACAAAGAGTGTATTATCTTAAAATAACTTACTCTACCTTTAAATCATGTATTGAAACCATTTCTGATGTACAAGGATTTTTTGCACTTTTGTTGTGAAACCCAGTGTCGGAACCAGTTACTGCATTTGTTGAATTCTGCACATGCTGCTAATTGAATATTGGTTCATCAATTTATGTTTGTCCCCTTGCTTATACAGGCTGAATACTATAATCAGCCATCAATATAATCAGTAATCAACCCATACATGCACAGTGCATAGTTTTACATTCCGTGTTACATTCAGCGATTTACACACACAACTCTTGTACAAAATATTTTCCTATCCAAAATGATTGTTTATATACAGTATATACATACTGTACATACAGTACATATACTGTATATTTACAACCACATAAACAAACCAGTATCTTCTCCTGCAAATGACACACTACTTTCCACAGTAATGCAGGATAAAAGATCTTTGGAACTAGAGTGTTCAGACTGTGTGCCACTAAACTAATGAAATCTAGACTGAATCCAATACTAATAAAATTGCTGTAAATCTGCTGGCAGCAACTCTAGACATTATGTCTCCAACAATGATTTACTGCTGCTTTGTTTTTTTACACAATTGGTTGCAAGCATATGTCAATACTAAGTTCAAAATTAACTAACAAATCAAAATAAGTAAAAAAATGTAAATACAATTGTATTTACCTATACGCTGCCTAGCACAACAATTATTTTCATGTATATATAATATGCACCTGATCACAAAAGCACTTTCATGTAAATATACTGTACTCAACTGTAAATGTACTCATTCAACAAAAACCCCAGCACTAGGTTTACTGTTGTAGGAGCGAGAACATAATGTATGCATTTGTAAAGATCAAATCTCTGAAAAATTATTGAGTTTGGTTCAGAAAACATTTATATTGTTTGCACTGTGAGAAGGGTGAACCAATAGTAAAAACACATTAGCATGCCATGACCAATACTAATGATGCTGATCAGAATTTGTATGAATATATTAAATTATCAAAGAAAGGCATTCCCTTGAGCAAGTAACTTAATAAGATTACAGAATGTCACTTTTTTTTAACCATTAAACAAATGCCAGACATCGTTAGCTATATAACTGTTTTAAATTGGTTATTTGTGTAATCATACAATATATAATTATCTAGTTAATCACTCTGAAGAAATACTTCTAACTGGTTTCATTTTTGTCAAGACCACAGAATTTTTTTTTTCCTAACAATAACCCACAGATCACAGAGCACATAAACTACAGGCTCAACAGGAAAAAGAGAGCTTTTAGGTGTTGTGTTTTGTGTTTAGTATACTACTATTTAGTACTGAGGAATTGTTGAAGAGCAGAAGAATACTTTAGGGAGAAAATGGAAAACAAACACGGCAAAGGAAGTATTTGTACTGTACTAAGTACCAAATATTGACTACAATCAGTCAGAACCATTGCTGCAGGTCAATCATGAGAGAATTGCTTTTCTGTGCATTTGACAGATAGCCCACCCACAGCTAACTACTGTAGCCTATTTCTTCACCAGCCTTCAGCACAGAGGTCCTCCATTCCATGTGCCTCTGTTTAATCGTTTGCATTATCAAACCAATCTGTTTCCCCAATGCCCCATTTGTGTGACTATGGAGATATCACCAACAAATATCTCCCTTGCACCACGAAAATATGCAGGCAAGACAAACATAAATGATATCCACCCCCAGGACAGGAACCACTTGAAGAATTCCCAGCACAGACATCTGTAAGACCGTCAGACCCTAGACGTGGGACCCTCTTTAATCGAATATTGCCCACATACATGTGAATGCTGGATAGTTATGGCGATATCTGCATATCTGCCTTAATCCCACCTCGAGAGGCTGAGAGAATCCTGTTTTATGATAGCTCTGAGACCTTCAACATCATAGAGAATAACAATGCGGTTTTCATCAGATTAACTCTCTACAAAAAGTGCAGCTATCAATTAGTATCAAAAATATATTTAAAAAATAATATTTGGATAAGCCCGACTCGCATATCATTTTATGCGTAATAATGCGGTGGTTAAAATGGTGTCATTTATTGTATTGGTGTCATAAAAGATAAAAACGTATTCATGGTCGAGGTGTGTCGGAGCTTTGAAGTGTCAAATGTGGTGGGTGTGTCGCGGAGGTGCGAATCTCGCAGCTGTCTGCAGGGTATACTGCTGTGTATACATATACTGCAGTGTTATTTATTTATGGTTCATAGAATCATGAATACCTTTTTATCTTTTTGGCTAACCATAAAAAAATAACACCGCTTTTAACAACAGCAGTATACCCTGCAGACAGCTGCGAGATTCGCACCTCCGCGACACACACTTATTAAAGGGAGAAAAAAAAAAGAAGCATTTTTTTATTCAACTTATATTTTTTTAATATATTTTTGATACTAGTTAATATCTGTCACTTTTTGTAGAGAGTTAATCTGATGAACGCCCCCCCCCCCCTTCCCCAGGCACCAGAGTAGTATCTCAGAGGAATGGAGATGGATCTTACAGTATGTGGATGTGTGGTGTTCTTGAATGCCTGGTCTCAGGTGACGATTGCTCCACTGCAGTGAACTGGCATGTTCAGGTGAATTGTGAGTCTTTTGAAATTATAAGATTATAAATATAATAAAGCATGTTTGGAAACTAATATTTATCTACAAACAAGCATAACACTCCCTTGGTTGTAATTTGCAGTTGTTATTGACACTGAACAATACAGCATCAAGCTCTTCCTGAGAAACGTTCCTGAGAATACCAGATACAATCAATGGAAGTTCTAGTGGGTTTATTCTCTCAAGGTTTGACTTGAGAAGGAAAGTCTGGAATTTTCTGTTCCATGTACAGTACATTAGAGTTGAGAAAGTCCAGTTCCTATTCCTTCTTACTGTATCATCTGAATCTACAGTAGCTAGAAAAATGGCAAGTTTGCTGTATTTAGCAAACCATTCTGAGACGCTGCTGCATCTGTAACACAATTACCATATGTCGCACTTTTTTAAATCACCTTTAAAAACATCAATTTTGTCTAACTATTTATATTTTATGTTGTGTTTTTGCTTTGTAAATTATTGAGTCAACACACTTTCAATAGATGCAATAGAATGTTCATTTTTATAAAGAGCATTAACTAAAGGTATAGTCAGCAATAGTGAGCTAATACACTTACACTACTCACAGTATCACAGCCTGTTCTGTCTGCGCGCTCAACACAACACAGCCCTGGCTCCTAAACAAAGTGTTGCTGACCAAACCTCACCACAATATCCTAACCTAAGCTGGCAGTGCTGTCCCAATGTATGGGGCAGAGCTTCACAGGGAGCACTCTACGACATTGAAGGGAGAGGTGTTTCTGTTTTTATCGAGTTCAAACGTCAAGCTTTATCTAGAATGACTTACCTTTAATGTTATGCATGACAGTAACCAGACCCAAGGATTATAGGAGTCCTATAAGCCTTGATCTGTTTGTACAGTACATTATTAGTAGTATTATTAAGAACATATTGGGAGCATATGTTTGACCATTTTGAAGCTAAGTGTTGTTCCACTTCATGGCTTGTTCTTGGCACACAAGGCATTTAGCATTAAGAGCTCAAATGAAACATTTCTTTCTTGTTCACAATCTAATATCAGGGTTATACAACATAACTCCAACAGCTTTGTGTAGACGAAAACATATTGACTCAGAAAACATGTTCCAGTTGAGGTGCATATTCCAGCTTGTGTTTCTAACTGAATATAATTCTGGCTATTTTGTCTTCTTGTTTCAGATTATTTTAAAACAAACCTTCTCTTTACCTTACGCAGTGTGGTGGCATTACTCATAAACTATACACAGTAACTGGCCACCAAAGTGTGTGTGGAAAGGTCCTACAGGTTAGTCTGCGTGTCATAACAGCGGTAGGCTACTGTGCTTTCAGTGTACAGCATTTCTGTTCCGAACTCCATCCGAACTCCATCTTACTCCTCCGCTTTGCTGTGACAATACAGTATATGCATCATATTGTTTTCTTTGTATGTTTAGTATGTTTAGAGTGTGTTTCTGTGAGAGTGTGTGGGTGTGAGTGCGTGTGTGTGTTTGTGTGTGGGTGGGTGGGAGTGTGCGTGTGCGTGCTTGCGCGCGTGTGTGTGTGTGCGCGCAGTACATTGTCTTGTCTACAATGTCTTTGATATTTTGTGTTAGCTGCAGTAAGTTATGTGCAGGCTCCTGTAATACACGGTTTCATGTGTTGCATGCGTCCCTGTGTTTGTGGTTCTTCGTGTGTGTGTGTGCGTGTGTGCACACGGTCTGTGGGTGTGGGTGTGCGCTGTTTGGCTTGTGTGTCCGTGGAAAACAGCGTCTACTGTGGGCGCATTGTCGCCGTGATGGGTAAAACGCAGAGGTCAGCTATCACTTTGAAACATGCTAGTCCTTATCTCTGTCATGACGCCTAATAGAGTAATGAATCAACATAAAGCTTTTTCTCAGTGGCCCACTGCCTCCTTCACCAATACTAGTGCCTTACTTTGACTACAGCTACCGGCTGCGTAAGCATCTTTTGCCCTTCCAGCCTTGTTTATGGGGTTCTCAGAAAGTGCCTGAATTGCGACTATACTGTCCGACCCGTGTTCACACATGGGCGGGCTCACTACCTACTCTTAAACACGGCCGGTATGAAACAGCTCCATCGCAGATAGAAGAGACGGAACGTTTTTCTCAAGGCGAGGTGACGTGGGCGGAAAGAAAAGACCTGGAAAAACACATCAGCCAAGATCTCGTCATGCCGTCTAGGTCTTTGATGCAAATCAATCTCTATACTTTATCTATAAAATGCAGCAACCAGCATAAATTAGCTCTTTGTGGCATATGATATTTCATTTCAGTTGTCAGAGAAGAAAAGGCAGTGTATTAGTGTTGTATGCTTACAATACCAATACCACTGGGCCGTTAATGCAAGGAAAATTACCTTCTCTTTCATCCTGTGTGCCTCACAATAGTGCTCACATCTCCATCTATTATGGTAATCATTCTTTTTATGAACGGCAGAATACGGATTGATTTTCCTCTGCCATCTATGTCGATGTGATTTGCTTTGGATTGTGGCAAAGCTACCATTCATAAATGATTCCTTTATGTTATTATATTAGTTTTGTGTTTTCTCAACTGCAGCTAATTCCACCCATACGGTATGCTAACAGCAAAGCTAATTAATCTGGACTGACATAGACACTCTGCCTGCCTACTTGCCTCAGATACAACTGTCGACAGGTTCTTAAAATTAGACACCCGACTCCGAGCTGCACCAGAGAAACTGGCTATGAAACCGGTGGTGGAGACTTAGCTGTCTCGACTGTGAATATATGTAGCTGTGGGATTTCAAAGCATTCTGTTTAAAACAAAAAACGCATAACTGTTAACCTTTGTGAATGACAGGTCATGCCTTTTCAGCTCCAACCCAGTATTGTCAGTTCACAGCCCTGCCCACAAAATATTCAAGATATTTATTTAGACATTTGTGTAGACATAGACATAGAATAATGTATATATATACAGTATGAAAATAAATGTACCGTTTTTAGCCACACAGGCTCTCACGATAAATAGGCTATAACATAGTATGCACACAATAATCCCAATGCCTTATTTAGACAGATTTAGATTTGGCAGTTTGTGTGCAGTTTAACAAATAATATTGCATGTATCTGATATATAATTATTTTAATTCAGATCAATGTGATTAATGAGATAACAAAAATAAATCAGTTTTTACAGACAACTACATTTCCATGATAACAGACAAATTAAATGTTTAGATGGTTCCCAATCATCGAAAAAAATATTTGTTTAGAATAAACAGTTTGTGCATGAGAAGGTTTTTAAATTAACTGTATGCTATTGTCTTTCTTTCCCATCAGCTAAATATGCAAATATGTCCTTGATTAATCTGCATGTGTAATATACTGTATATATATACCCACTTGTATCTAAAAAAGTTTGTTGGCCCATTTTGCCCACATTAACAGACTTAAAACAGGCTTCATAGAGAATACATGAATTGCCAAGTCCCAGTTGCATACTCATGTTCTCCGGGTAGATCATGTGGTTGCTTAGACATACTTATTGTATATAGTGCAGTACTGTAGGGTCTACTAAAATTGTCGTTGGCCAATCAAATTATTAATATTAAAATAATATGTTTCCCCTCCCAATTCCGCATTACAGTCAGTATTTCCTATGGCTAATGTAATGCAGGAGTTACTGTATTGTTTATAGTAGTACTGTAGTTGAACCTCCAACCATAGAGCACTGCCTTATTTTCTGCCAATCTCCTCCACCAAATTAATTAGAAACATAACAATCCTGTAACTAAATGTATTATTAAATAACTTAATTAATGATCCTACCAATTCTGGAAGTAGACAAGTATTAAGAATGAGCTGGTGTTGTCTGGTTTTGTTTAACGGTCAAAACTGTAACCCACTACTGATTATGCCAAAAAGCCTTTTGACACAATTGACAGTCATACAAAGTAGGCTGTAATCAAACATGATGATATTTTTATGGTTTAGAGTGGCATGCTAAATGTTAAAACATAAAACTAATTTTCCAGTTAGCTAATACAAGATATTGTGCAGGCTAATATGTGTGTAATTGGAACTTCAAAAACATTTATTTGATGAATGGCCTGTTCTTCTGTTCAGGGGGCATCTGGTAAGGATGCTTCCCTGGGCGCCTCTCTAGAGAGGTGTTCCTGGCACATCCAGCTGGCCTCGAGGCAAACCCAGGACTAAGTGGAGAGGTTGTGGGCCCTATCTTACAACTGGCGCAGTGTGGTGCAAAGCGGGAACGCAAGTGTCTTTACTAGTTTCAGATTGACGCAGTTGTCATTTTCCCGTCCAGCGCCCACATTGTTTAAACAGCAAATGCATTTTGTCCCATTTGAGCCCCCGTGGGTGTGTTGGTCTAAACATGAGGTGTGGTCTAGCGCATTGCTGGTGCATTGCTATCTTGAGGCAGCGGAAAGTGATTTGGTGATTGACCAGCAAAAACCAGTTTTTTAAAGTCAGCGCGAGGCGCATAATCAATATACAATAGTATTGCCTATGGCAGGTGGACAACATGTGTACACTCTGCTTGTTACACAAACAGGGACGTGCAGGAGTGCACAAATATGCAAAAGATAAAAAATGTGTACAATGTGAAATATCATTAGTGTGTAACCTACATCAAAATATTTTAGGGATCTCGATATTGCATAAATTGTCCGCTCCACCGTTTTCACAAACCCGTTTTCACAAACCCGCCAGTATAAAAGGATTCCACCAACGATGTGTGCCAGGAAATTTAAAGGGAATGGGAGATGACACTCGCATTGGTTTATCGTATGTTACGCCCCAAAAACACCGATGAATAATGAAGAGAGTAAATCCAACCCTTTTGAACCATGCGCCCGGCGCACTGACCGCTTATCTGACCGTTTATCTGCCGATAAAATAGTGATTGCGATAAAATAGCAAGTGGATTTGGACACGCCCTAAATGCAATTTGCGCCCTGCACTTTAGACCATGCGCTTAGATCGGTAAAATAGGGCCCTATATCTCCACTCTGGCATGGGAACACTTTGGGAGTCATAGCTGGTTAATGTGGCTCGGGAAAGGGAAGTATGGGGTCGCGATTGTTTGAAAGTTGGTGGAAAGCAAGGTGAGGTAATATTTAGGAAAAGGAACACTATTACTATTGTGCATTTCCGTCTTGCCACCGCCACTCTGGGTTTTCCCATTGTCATCACCATTTTTAGTGCAAAAAACACAGAGGTGTTAAAAGGGTCTATTGCGCACTTTTCAAACTCATACTGGTATTGGCGTATGGTGTTGGGTCATGGCGACGGTCGGGTGAACTAGGCATGCCTAGTTTTTACGTATAAATACACTAACATGTGAAGACCAACATTGTAATTGCCTTGTGTAATCCCTTGAGCATCACAACACGATACATGTCTGACTCTTAGCTGGTGTTCCTCCCAAAAGAGTAGTGAAAATTCATGGTTCTTACGGCCGTACCATGTAGCCCTTATAAGGGTCGTGCAATGCCTTAGATATTTCAAACATTCAAGTGCTTTGTTTTTCCACTGTGTCTGCCTCAGAAGAAGCATGTTGCATGGCACAGGCTCATCCACCGGTGTTCCTCTACGGAGCCGACACGCGCAAATCATTTTACACGGAATGCCGCCTTAGTACCCTGTAGGCAGGATTTGCATTCGCAGTATACAATTAGTAATTCCTGTTTGGTTTGAATAAAATAATTTTAAAACAGCTGGCCTGAGGGTTGACACACACATGGGAGCTCTGCGAACACAGTCCCCATGAATTGTATTGTCTTCCATATTATTGTGCCCCCTTCTTTCATTGTTATTTCTCATTTCTGTTTCCATATCAACCACTTGTCTTTGCTAAGATGCACTTAGAGGTAACCACAAGGAGGTGTTTCTCAGAGGCATTAATAAGATAGGCGCCGCACCTCCCTGAACATTGGGGTCCAGGCAGCACTACTCTATCACTAACTGGGCTTATTTCATCCAATAAGCAAGGCCAGTAGTCTGCTGTAATGCCAGTTGTTGGCCAGTGGCAGGCCGGGGTGGAAAGCAGCTTGTATCACTGAATCCTATGGAGCGCCTCCTAATCTTCAAAGACACTTATGTAACAGAGCACAGAGCAGGCACACAACAGGGCTTTTTTTTTTTTTTTTGTATCTCGCTAAGTGTTTTACTGGCAGATGGGAAGCTTTTTTTTTTGGGTTAACTCCCCATGAAGATTAAAAATTAGCTCAGCGTGGTAAATGGGTAGGTAGAAGGATTCTAATTATTTTAGCCCTTCATTTTGGTTTTATATGTTTGTGAGATCACCCTGATCCTGCAAGCATATTATTAGTCCTATGTGAACTTGTAGGTAGTTTGTGTACTATAAAGTTATGTTTGAAATGATCATCATGTCTGTTCTGATTGGTGGTCTAGTAGTCTGCTACTGTAGCGCCAGTGTTGGAACATGATTGCCACTTGTTTGTTGCTGTGATTAAACTGTAAATGATTTGACTAACATCCCATTTTTATCAGACAGCCTGTAAACCCTCTCTCTGTTGAAAACAGGATCCAACATCCATCCATCAATTGGGAGATGGGGGATCCTGAGGCGTTCCCAGGCCAACATGGAGATAGAATCTCTCCACCTAGTCCTGGGTCTTCTCCGAAGACTCCTCCCAGCTGGACCGTGCCTGGAACACCTTCCTAGGGAAGCGCTCAGGGGGCATCCTTACTAGATGCCCATACCACCTCAACTGGCTCCTTTCGACGCAAAGGAGCAGCGGCTGGACTCCAAGTTCCTCAAGGATAGCCAAGCTTCTCACCCTATCTTTAAGGAAGGTAAATTAAAAACAGGATGTCAATCTAAAGGGGAAAAAGCTCATTACAGTACTATACTATGTTGTCTTTACAGTGTGGTTTTTAATGCTTTTACAGTGTGAAGCACTTTGTGTTACATTGCTTTGTATGAAAATTGCTATAGTAATAAAGATTGATTGATTCATTGATACAGCAAACAAATTTGATTACAACACAGTATGAGTAATAGCATTTGCCAAGCTCGAAAGCTTATTCGGGAATCAAGATTTTGTTTTTATACGTTTCAATGTGCTGGTGAGGCCTGCTAACAGTAACTCATTTTCTATAGTGCTCACACAGTAGCCATTCCTGCTCAACGGAATTGCACGTTCCTGCTCACATTTCTTTCTTTTGATGCTTAATGTATTCATGACTGTTCTTGATTTATTTAACCTTGTGGAACAACACATCAGGGAAGAAATGAGGCGGGCTGAGAGAAGAATTGGGATATTCTTTCAAAATTTCTTATCAACGAGCAACAATGGGAAGACTCATTGAGCAAATCCTAAATTGTTTCACTTTCAACAGCTGTGAAAATCCCTGGTGTGTATAACTGGCTTCATGATGGATATATTAAACATTATTAAATAATTCAAAGGTCCTGCTCTGCAAGGTTTGGAATTTGATACAGCTCATGAAAAAAAATGTAAATGGGGCATATGGAAGGAGCTAAAAAATCTCTGAGTTTAACTGATTCTGGTCATATCAAGGCTGTGGAAGCCTTTCTCTCGCAATCGGTCAGCAGCCTTAGAATGTAGGCATCAAAAGAGAGCTTCTGTGTTCTTACATAAAGCAGAACAAAAAAGGATGTTTCCACATAGAGTTTCCACATAGAGTCAGTCATTTGACACATTGTTCCTTATAAAAGGGAGTTGCACTTAAAACTGTTGCATGATTGTATGACTATCATTTTTGCAGGGTATTTTACAGGCCTTGTGCGAGTGAGCAGACAAACTGGAGACAAAAAAGCTAGCTAGAGAGAGAGAGAAATTATAATTGGTCCAGGGTTGATAGGAGGCGAGTCTACAAGCAGGCACATACGTCATGTTAATGAAGCAGACGTGATGAAAGGAAAGAGCTGCTTTTTTTCTTTTTTTAAGACACACTTTAATTGGAAATCTAAGAAGCAGCCTTTATCCTGTCCACACATGGATTCATGCTTTTCCATTAGCAGCTCATGAAAGTACTGTAGGCATCTGATTAAAGTAGCCTATACAGAATTGCTGTTATGGTTGTAGTAGTCTAATATATTATTATTATTATTATTAATAATAATAATAATAATAATAATAATAATAAACAATGTTTTTGCTGGTATCTGTTGTATACCACTGTTAATTTGGACATACACAGCATAATGTATAACATATCGTCTGTGAATCATTTGCAGTCATTGCCCTACTGTTTTTGCAATTTATTGAACACTATTAATTTGTCTTCAATTGCCCCATTTTAGTAGATATTCTTTCAGTTTACCTCTAGTCTATTAAATGCCAGGCCTAGTATGCAGTATGAAAAGGGTAATGCATTCTACTTTAAGTAGAATTTTGGTAGCATCACCTTTAGATATGTGCAAGAACATCTTTTTTAATCTTAATGTTAAGATATCAAGTTTGCCTTCAAATTGATACTTAATTGTATACATTTGAAGGCAAAGAGTATATATTTTTATCTTACAATAAACATTTGTATTAAGCATGGGGGGGGGGGGGGGAACATTTGTAAACTTTTGTACTACAGTATGCAATCATGTTTCAAATAGTTATACCAAGAGTTAAAAAGAAAACATGAATGCCCTTGCTGCTGAGGTTAGAGGAATTGCTCCTGCAGGGATTTTAAAATCCAGATGTAAGACTTATTTGGATAGTTTAGCGGTTGACCAGCCACAGCCCACCACGGGAACTGTTCTTCTGGCTTAGGCTGCCCTCCTAGCACCTGTGCTTAGTGTCTGAATATTACCCCACCATGTCTCTCCTGCCCTGTGTGGCTGTAAAGCCCAAAATAGCGTAGTCTTGCCAACGGGTAGGGTTGTCGCAGGTTGTGGCCCTACAAGGGTGTGGTTTTTTGTTGTCAAGACCAGCACAGTCACAATAACCTGTATTTGCACATGCAAATGTATATTGAAAATATACAAACCCTCATTCCACTCTGGTCTGGTCTGGGTGTTTTAAGTCGAAATTTGATGGGATTTAGATCCAGCAACTAAGCATTCGTGACTAAGATGCCTTGACTTGAAATTGCACTTTGGTACAATTGTACTCTAATGGCGCTTTTCCATTGCTGGTACCAGCTCGCCTCTACTCGCTTCTACTCACCTCGCCTCGCCTCTACTCGCTTTAGGGAGCTTTTCCATTGAATAGTATCAGCTCTACTTGACTCTACTCGCCTCGGCACGGGTCCTTTTCCATTGCAGATAGTACCATGTACCCGCCCACAGTGACGCGACAGAAA